>SRMA01026021.1:518887-628788 GCA_007224835.1 Danionella cerebrum | reverse complement strand
TATATATATATATATATATATATATATATACATACATGAGTATTTGTTTGTTTCATGGCTCTATTACTTTAATAGTATTTCAGCTGCAAACATTAGAACACCAGCGTTGTGGAAAATGTTTGGTTACAACTATAACCATAAACTATAACTAAAACTAAACTAAAAATATACGTTAGTCAGAATTCTGCAAAAACATAAATACAGAGGGGCACTTTAAAAAGGTGTTAACGTGTATTCAGCGCGGATTTAGATCTCACCCTTCCGGGTCAGACAGCACATCTGCTCTGCATGATTACCGTAATCTGATTGGTCACTGTGTGGCGCTATAACAATGTGTGGTGCTTTGATCATCGTTAGAAAAGTTGGTTTGGTTTCGCAATGCTATGAATGTTAATGGCAAAAAAGGCATCTTTTCAAATTATTTATTTTTTATTATTATTATTTATTTGGTCCTTTCTTTATTCTCTAAACTGCATAAATCGATTGGGATCAATCCATGAGGCACCTTTGATTACATAGTCATATCATTGCACCGTCAGGAATGTAAACACGTCCATTGTGTTTTTGTCATATTTTAGCGATAAATATGAATCATTTCGATGAGTCTAGGCTTGTTTTGTCTGTGATAGGAAGCGGACACCATCCAAAGTCAGCGAACACGTTAAAAAGATGAGACATTCAAATGCTGGAAAGATCGCCTGCTGCTCACCAAAGAGAAAAGCTTTTGCTGAGCAAATTGTCTCTAAAGCAACTTTCTGCGCAATACTAGGTGAGTTCATCTTTCTTAATATTAAACATTTTACAGAAATATTGTTGTTAGCTGGTGACGTGCAAGTTTGGGACTTGCCGCAAGAATTGCATGCTTTCACTTGTGGTTATTGTTGTGTTTTGAGCAGTTACTTTAAATTGTATGTGATGAAAATAGGCCATTTTGGGGGAAATGGGTCATGGTTTTATAGCTTTTTGGGGGTAAATTAAAACAGTCTGTATGTGATAAATGTTTAAATCAAAATGTAGATTTGATTTTGTGATGCTATTAGAGACTCAAATTTACAGTTTGTTAAATTAACCATTACATTCGATTATGTACAAATATATAGAGTAATGAGCATGCTTGACAGCTAATCTTGATCGAATACTTCCTCTATTTAAAGTTTCAGGAAACAGTGACCTACAGCTCGCCACCCTGCCTCAACACTTATACTGCCTCAGACCACAAACCACAAGCACGACAAGGTCCTCTGCAAACTTCAGTCAGGTTCTGCAGTTTTCTACCAACAGAGTTACGGCTAAAACAAATATATTACGCCGAGCATAACAATAATTTTTCACCATTCAACTTCCAACACTTCCAACGCTTTTAAGCCAAAGGCAATGGACTGGAACTCTAGACACAGAGGTAAAAAGGTAAGAATAAATTTATACTCATTTACGTTAATAAATTAAATATTTCATAACTGTCAGATGTTTGTACCAGTTCTTATGTTCTAAAAAAAGGTCAAAATGTGTCATTGTTAAAGATCTTTTGTCTTTAAAGTGTCACAACACGTCTAAAAATATATATTAGAAAGTATCTTATCTTTTGAATAAAATGAATACAGCCCGTCATTTCATTGACACGTTTTAGATGTGCAATAATTCAAATATACCATCTACGCTGGTGTGCAATGTTTGTTTCTCGTACTCTTATCTCTCTATATATTTGATTATGTTCTGTTTATAATGGCATTTAAAAGTTCAAATCTTGTTTTTACTGCTGGTACCCAAATTTGAAAAGATTCATAAATTCTATGCTATTATTTTCTACTTTATATAGGCCTTTGCCTGCTGAAGACTTTAACCTGAACAATTAACTTCATTTTATTTATTTACTTTACTTTGTTTAACACTCCACTTTTTGACATTCATTTTCCACCTCACCCTGAGACAATAAATAACATTTTATCAATATTATTTGTCTGATTTCAAGATCTGCTCAAAAAGAATGAACACAATATGATTAAATTAATATTGAAAGTGTTTGACCATTTTATACTGATGCAAGATCTAATAGGATTTAATCATCAAATGCGATGAATGGCTAAATTTAAAACAATGGGGGAACACCACTCATTATCTCCAGGGAAAAAGAATGAAAGACATACAGTCAGCGGCCACTTAATTAGGTACACCTAGTAGTATCCGGGTTGAACTCTTTTTACCTTCACAACTTCCCTAAGCTGTCATGGCATAGATTCAACAAGGTACAAGTTTGATCCATACTGACACGATTGCATCTGTCCTGTTTAAAAGCCACCAATGGGGGAGTGGGTGCTGTGTTTGAACTGGACAGTTTTGTTATCTCCAGGGGAGTGAACACCTGGTGTGGTGTTTCCTCCTTTGGATGGCAGCAGTGGATTGATGTAGTTATTTATTATTTATTTTTCCCATGGACCACTTTAAATTAATTACATCAGTACAGGAGGGTGTTTAAAGGAAAGAGGGGAGTGGATGAGAAATGTAGGTGAGGGTGGAAGATTATCGAGTGGTAAGAAAACCTACCTGAACGTACCATATCAGTTTGTTACAGTTTATGCAGTAAAGTTTTAGCAAGTTGTACATACATGTATGTATGAACATACATACACACATTTAATGAACTAGGCGTTATAACAATGAGGGCATTTATAATACAGATGATAGATCATGGATGGGGAGTGGACAGAAACGTACGTGTCGCATAATGACCTGATCTGCACTGAATGAAGACACAGAAATTACATAAATAAGTGAATGTAGTACTGTGCAGGACATTTGCACAATTTTCTATAGTGCAATTTTGGTGAACCAGTGCGAATTGTACCTCAGTTTCCTGTGCTTAGCTGACAGGAGTGGCATCTGGTGTTGTCTTCTGCTAGTAGATCAGTAATTTCTGAAATACTCAGACCAGCCCATCTGGCACCAACAACCATTCCCCGTCACCTTTCTTCCTCCTTCTGATGGAAGGTGTACCTAATAAAGTGGCATGTGAGTGTAAGAAATAGATATGAAAAAATGACACAGTTATTAATTCTCATTTCTTGTTTAAGAATATGACAGACGAGACATTTAGAAGGTTTCCTGCAGCACCTACACAGTGAGTATTAACTGGATAAACTGCAAGATTTAGATTCCAACAGAACTCTGTGGTTGACTTCTTGGTTTTAAATTGTAGAAGATTTATTGTGACTTATCAGAATAACAAACTGCATTTTTAAATGTTCAATGTCTATGTGCTATTATTAAATGTTTTCATTGGCTCGGACAAATCAGGACGGCTCACAACCAAGGTAACCCAGTTGTAATATGGACGAAATACAAAATAATCTATTTAAACCAAAACCTGTAATGTTTCTTAAAACATTCTTTACACAAAAATAGATAAGACTCAAGAAGGCTGGGATTCAGATGAATTTGTAAGTTTCTATTTGTTTTAGATAAACAAAAAAAATCCAACAAAAAGTTACTTTAGTTTATATTCACACATTTTTTTTCAGGAAGAAGATAGCGATGATGATGATGACTATGAGGAACCTGATAACGAGTGTGACGACAGTTACATTTGTCCAGACTCTTTCAATATTGGTGAAGAGTATGAAGCCCCTCCAACTGAATTACCAGCCGTACACCATCAGATACCTGCAGCCAACATGAGTGTTGGTGAATATATAGGTGCCCCAGAATCAGAAAAATCACTTAAAAATTGCACATGAAATACAACATCTGAATCAATGTTGTTTGGCTTTGTATAGACTGTGGCCCGCGGGGGTCTGCACGACCACCCCAGAGCAACAGGCCAAATCCTGTCAGAAATAAATCTTGCCTTTTGAATGTGAGTAAAACGGTGTATTGAAAACCATTATACATTTTTCTGTACCTCCTGAGAATTGAAAAAAAAAACATTTTTGTTTTTTACTAGACATTGAAGCCACAGCAAGTTCCGTCACCACACAGGCCTTTCATTCCTCCAAATCAATGTAAGTATCTTCCATTACAAACCCCCAGTGCTGAAATTTTGTTTGTATTTCCTGCTCATTATATTTCCAGATAAACCTGGTCCAGCTGTGCCAGCGGTGGATCGCAGCAAGAAGCCGTGCTCGTCAAAAAAACAAAACGAGAAGTCAGGTAGCATACAGCTTCCTTTGAAATCTGTGTACCAGACACGTCCAACATCTATCACGTACGTCACACGATTTTATGGAAATTAAACGGTGATGTCATCCAGTGACTTTTAGCAACTTTTGGGACAGCCAATAGCAACTTACTGAGGAGTGGGCAACACTGGTTGTTCAGTGTCCTTCAGAGTCACTGAAAGCTGCCCCAAAACACAGTGATGATCACCATTTCAGGACATTTAGGTTTTTTTATAACGAATTATGATAATCACACACATTTCCAGGACATTCCAAAACGACAACGATGCAAAACACAAGGTCAAGTCCACTTGCAATTGGTTCCACCAGAACAAAGTGAAGGATCTGGAGTGGCCGTCTCAGTCTCCTGACCTCAATATCACTGAACCAAATGTTCAGTTAATGCAAGACAGCCCAAGAATTTCTAAGAGTTGGAGGCATTTTCTAAATAGAATGGGCTGCTTTACCAACAGAGAAGATAAAGAACCTCATCGACAACTACCTCAAGAGACTTCAGACTGACAGCAGGAAATACTAAATATTAAGAGCTTTAAACTTTTAAATTAAACTTTTGATCAGGGTAATTTGGAAAGTTTCTGTTATCATTATGATTTTAAAAGAGTTAGCAGTTGTTTGACAACAAATGGCTCCACCCAACCACTAACTATGAGTGTGTTACATATTTTCTGAAGAAATGCCAAGAAATCAAACATTTGGCCAAGGTATGTAAACTTATGAGCACAATTGAACTTACTACAACTCTTCAACCTTGCAGCAGGAAAAACCTCGGCCATGGCTCCCAAACTTCCAGCCTTACCCTCAAAAAGGTTTGGTGAACAGCATGTATTAATCATTATTAACAGCATTTTAAGTTCAAATTTAGTAGATATTCTCTTGAACACAGATCTAACAAGCAACAGCTGGACACATTTCCTCATCCACCCCCACGGGTAAACGAGAGCATGGACCAGGTGAGCAAAAGAACCAAACACAACAGCAGCTGTCTTGTTTGTAAAAAGCAGCACAACATATCATGTCCACAAGATGGCGATGTTGTCTAGCGCAGACCTAAGGTTAATTTTAAAAGAGGCAGAACAGAAGGAGGAATACTACATGCTTTGTGCTTTTTTATCAATAAATCAACAGCATGGATTCATTAAAAAATTATGAGATTGTCATTAAAATGGTTTTGTTTTTCTACACTAAGGATTTGGATCCTCAGTGGTACATGGGGCAAATATCACGGGAAGAGGCTAAAGTCTCACTGCGGAGAGTGAATAAAGTGAGTGATTGAAAAAAATAAAATCTTAGAATTAGCCCGAATGTCATGTGTGATCGTTTGTGTAAGTGAAATAATGGAGCCAGCGGTGACAAAATCCACATTCTGAGTAGTGTTTTGTTTTTAGGATGGCACTTTCTTGGTAAGAGACAGCTCAACCGGCTGTACAGAGCAGCCGTACACACTAATGGTTCTGCACCAGCAAAGAGTGTACAATATCCAGATCCGTTTCCTAGGAAACAAGGGTGGATATTCTCTGGGAAGTGGCTTAAATGGCATTGAGGTACATGAAATCAGTTTGAAAAAAAATTAATGTTCTGCCCACCTCTTGTTAAGTTTGACTAAATAATTGAATGAAGAGTGGAACCAATTCCCAAAGCTTTCAATCAAAGGTGTCAAACTCCGTTTTGTTCTGCCCAATTGGATCTAGCCAGTTCCCAACATTTTTCTCTTTATATAAAAGTAAAGAAATGTACAAGAAAGTTCTATATTGGTATGTTGTTGATATTTCAATGTGCATTGCATTCAGGTCACATTGTAACAGTCTCAACCCCTTTCCCCATAATATTGGCAGTTGATGTTGGATTATTTGAGCATTAAAACCTGCTTAAAACCCCACAAACAGCAAATGTTTCTCCCTATTAATAAATACGAAAAACATTTTTTTTTCTTGATAAGCTCAAGTCAACCTTTCTTGTTGACATAAAAATGCAGTTTTGGAGCAAAACTGGGTGTAGAAAAACCAAACATTGGCTTGTAAATTTTTTCAGACCAAAAATGTAAAACGTATCTTCAAATTGGTTCAAACTACATCCACCAAACTTAGCCAAGACATCCAACTGGTCTGACTTGAGTTCTTTTTTTTCTTCAAACTGGTACCGCATAAGGTATTCTAGGAAATGGCGCCAAACTGAAAATCTCATAGAAACTTCAAACACAAATACTGGGCATACCAATAACTGCGCAAAAGTATTTGAACCCCAGGTTCTAGGAGGAGTTAAGCTTCACCATTGACATATAATGACCATTGAGGATAAATGGGAAAAGGCAGAATTGTTTGTGTTAAACTGTTTACCTCAGCAAACCAAATTTTCTGAAACACATCTCAGCTTTGGTAAATGATAGATACATGGAGGGTTGGTTTATATTACTTATAGGTAAAGTAAACATTATATTGTCACTGATCTCTCTATAGCAACCAGATTTTTTACCATAGCAGCCAATTTTGCATGTAACCCATCCCACAGGAAAATCATAGACACGGAGGTTGGTTTATTTCATTCATAGTGACATTTAAAGCATTTCTAAAATACATTAAAATAGCACTTTTACAAATGAACATTAACGTCTGTGTACAATCCTAGGCTGCAGTTCCAAAGCGTTCCAAAATAATCCAAAGTGGACTATTTTTAAAATAAAATAAAGTCGATTTTTGTATTGTTAGATATCAATTTGCGTATGCAGCAGCGAAAAATAAATAACGATTTCCACAATCAATCTTTCCACAAAACAATTACAAAATAGCTGCTATTATAGAAAGTGTACAATGCTCGTGCATTAAAATCAAATTTTACAAAACAAATATGGAAAAAAGCATGTAATTATAGTTCTGTTTAAAAACAACGTCTTAAGAATGACCAACACCCAGATGTATTATGTGTTTTTTTTTTGTATCCCCAGCAATAGACACAAATAGATATCGATCACAAAAATAGGTCTAAAGACCTCTAAGCTCAGTTGTATTTGTTTTTTCGTTTCACTTATCTTCTTTCAATCTCTTGTGTTTGACAGAATTTCTCCTCGGTTATGGATATGATCATGCACCACTATAAAACCCCATTGTTGCTGATCGACGGGATTCAGCGTGGAGGTCGACCTCAGAGGCAATGCTGTCTCACACACCCAGCACCATCTTGGCCCACATAGAGGAGAAGCAGTGGCACTTTTAAGAGATTTAATGTGGATTTACTTCAGCACTCATCTGTCTTAATTCGACAAAATGAATAAATAAAGAGCTACAGCTGCAGTTTTAAATGGAAAATATTGTTTATAAGTTTAAACAATGCAGATATTTCTTCCATTTGGTGGCGAAAAGAAACATATTTTATTAACCTGTGTATTTATTTAGCACACAAAAAATAGGGTTTACGTGTTTATTCTTCCATCTTCTGTGGACAGCATAGCCATGCTGGAGTTTCCACATCCGCCTGGAGTCTCTCCATTTTTTCAGGGTGTGTAAAGCACATGGTCAGGTTACACTGCAGCAGCTGGGTCTCCACTGCAAACAAAGAGTGCAGTAGTTGAGCAGCTCAAAAAAAGAGACCCCCTCATTCCACTCCCACTGAACCAGCAAAAACTGGTTCTGTTTACTGTAATCAAAGTCCAGAAATAGAAGCGTTCTGTTATGTATTATGCAAAGGTTACTGTTAGTGGTAACGCACAACTCCTGTACGACCAAAATCTCTTCATTCTCCTTTTACAGTAAAATACACGCACTCATTTTAGATAATGTATAGCCCACGAAAAGGGCTATACAAAAACACAGGGTGCCAGATGAATGTAGCATCTTGATGCGTACGACTTAATAAAATGCATTATTCAAAGATGGCGAAGACTCAGGGGATAACCTATGTGTTGGTTTATTTGTCTTAAGAGCTGCTTCCTTTCAGCTGCCATTCCTAAAAATGCTATTATAATGCTTTCTGGAAGAAAAGGAAGAGCATTTAAGAGTGTTTTTCCAAACAGAACACTGCACAATATTTTTAACATCATGAATAATTGGGCATTGCGGCAAAACAAATGTATTCGCAAAATTATTCATTTACCTTGCAGTTGGTCCATAACTTCTGACATTAAATCCAAATGTTTCAAGATGTAATCAATACCATCTGTTCCATGCTCATGTCTTTCTGGTTCCATCTAAGAGTACATTAAACAAAGAGTATTAGAGTATAAATAAATTAAAGTAAATTAGAGTAAATAATTACACCAGAAATTATTGTAATCAATGAGACAACATTTATGTTGTGTTGCCATATTCAGTGGTGTTTTTTCATAATACAGTGGTATGCATCGGTTTGGTAACCCCAGCAGCGTAGTTCTAGTTAATGGCCAGTTAAGGTATGGGATGGAGGTAATAGTCACAGACCAACCCTAAAGACCGGGGTATATGCAAGGATCCTAATATTATATATCCATAGAGTGCTTCAAACACACTGTCTAGGGCCAAAACAGGCCTTTTTATTTTATGCTTTAATTGTGCAAACTGCAACGGAAATGTTGGGAAATGTCACTAAAAAACCAAAACAATTAGAAAATGTTATAAACAATTATGACTGTAGCTGTTTGTAGGACATTTATGAAATGCAGACATATTTTTAAGGAAACAAACATAAATGGAATTGCAATTAAGACTTTGATGATTTTTGACTTCACAGACCCCCTGATCAATGGTTCACAGTATGTTAGTGAGTCAAAATTGTTTTATACTGTGAGTATATCATAAAAACATTTTTAATTATTTTTGTGATTATTTATTGGTTTACAAAACATCACTTCTACACCTGTGTATTTAATTTATTAGATTATTTATTTATTTTTATGTTCATCTTAAACATAAATTGGTTGCAAAAACCAAAAACACAGGTTTTGTTTTATTCTGATTTAGATTTTTTTTTTTTTTTTTTAAATTGGTACAATTTCACTAATTTCATAAGATAAACTAATCACAATGAACAAGTTTGATTTTGTTGATGTTTATTTTTTGGGAATCACACACTTTCAGAACTGAAAAACTACAAATTATCTAAAACATTTTGTTTCTATTTTGACATCTTGACATAAATCTAGACTTCTGGGATGTTTAGCTCTACATCAGAGAGACATTTTTTATCAGGATGATCCGTGGGGCCAAGGATGGCATTTTTGCACTTGAGGAACTCGTTCTCCAGGTTCTTGAGGGATTCAGCGAGGTCTGCGTTGGTGCGGAGCACAACCATATCATAGGCCATACATGACAGCTTCACTGAGAAACAAAAAAGGAATAATTTTCTTCGGCAGCGTAATTTAACTCTTATGTTTCGTTTTAACTTGACGCACCTGAAATCTCTTCCATTTCGTCAATCATCTTTTCCAAATGTGGGTTGAGCCGTAAGTTCTCGTGACTGAAGTCCTCGAATATTTGTGCGGACGAAACATCACCGTCAGACATCTAAAGCCAACCAAACCCGTGATTTAACGTTACCGTTATGGCTAACGCTATAACAGTGACATAAAAGTTAATTTGATGGGTTTTCTACGAGCGTTTTCTGCTATTTGCCTTTACCTTGGGCCAGAGCCGGTATTTAAACTAAAAAGTGACTTTTTTACAACCTATACGTGTGAGTTGGCAAACTTTAGAGTCAAATTAATGCAATAACTAAATTACCTTCACGATGAAGCGAATATCTGATTAACGTTACCTTGTATAATGGCGCGAAAGATAACGGTAGCAGCTCTATTTTCAAATTAACGTTCAATCAAACAAGCAGCTGGATTGGTTCTGCTAGAATCACGAGTCGACTCTTTGTTTGTTATAACTGACTCTTCACAAACGATTCCTCGGTTCTTCTCCGGGAAGTGTAAAATCGAAAGAAATCACACAAAAATTGTAACGTGTTGATTTTTTATGCGTCGTACAGTGCCTTTTTAAATAACACAATGTTACAGCGTCTGGCTATCTGTAGGGCTGAATGACAAAATCGTACTCGAGCAAAAGTAGGATAAGTTTCCTAAAACGTAAAGAACGTTCTAGTGAGTGTTTGTAGTATTGTTTATGAGATCATATTGTTCAGCACAAATGTCCACCTCACTTTTAGAAGGAATTTCTCAACATTAACGTTAAGTGCATTTAAATAAAAAAAGATTTTTAACAGTTTAAAATCTGAATTCAATATAAAAAAAGAGAAGTTTGTCTTGCTCTGTTGATCATCACTCTTTTGTTTATATATTTTAAAAATTAAGTGGAGAGCTTATAATTTTAATGTATATATACATTAAAGCATACAGCGGATGAGAACACCTTCAAAACATTGAGAATGTTAAGCATACTTTTGACAGTATAGTGTACACTGACTTTTATCTGGTTGTAACAGAAAATTCCACTGTCAGACTCATCTCTGTGAATGCCTTCAGGTGATGCTGGTGCTGCTGGTCTGTTTAAAAGATTGGACGAGTGGGTGGGGGTTTATGGGACTGAGGCGGTACCATGAAGCTATGCATAAATAAAACAGGTGCAACAGGTGGAAATGTTGAAACAGCAGAAGAAACACACCAGCACTGAGCAAGGACACCTACACAAGCTCCTGGATCTTTTTTATGGACATTAAAGTAAAAGAAAGGAACCGGAACAATTTTTCAGGGTCGCAGAGCAATGACTTCCTATGAAGCTCAAGGTCAGTCTCCAACAAGATGTGGCCCTCAGTTTCCAAGTTTGGGACAAGAGCCTCCAGAACTAAGTCTGTACAGCGATAGCTATTATACCTCGCCATCACTTCCAAGTCCACAGCGAACAAACCCTTCCTCGTATGATTTGGGAGAGTATGCCGCCTCATCACCGAACCCCTACCTCTGGTTCAACAGCCCAGGGATGAACAGCTCTCCGTACCTTGGAGGAACACCAGGCCCTTCCGGACCTCCCTTCATCCCACAGCACTATGGCATGCAGAGGCCATACCTGGGACCCAGTCCACCAGGAGGTCCTGGTGGTGAGCTGAGCTGGTTCTCCATGCCCTCTCAGGAGGATCTTATGAAGCTGGTCAGGCCACCGTACTCTTACTCAGCTCTTATTGCAATGGCCATACACGGCGCCCCAGACCGTCGCCTGACACTCAGTCAGATTTATCAGTATGTTGCAGACAACTTCCCTTTCTATAACAAAAGCAAAGCAGGGTGGCAAAACTCCATCCGCCACAATCTCTCACTGAATGACTGCTTCAAAAAGGTTCCACGAGATGAAGATGATCCAGGTGAGAGTCCTTTTTGGTTGCTTACTAAAACGCATTATTTATTACTTGAATGTCCATTTTTTTCAATAGTATAAATCCACTGTAATCAATAACGTGAATATCTCCTAATAAAGGTAAAGGAAATTATTGGACCTTGGATCCAAACTGTGAAAAGATGTTCGACAACGGCAACTTCAGACGAAAGAGGAAGAGAAAGTCTGACATTCTCCCAGAGAAGAGCAGCTCAGCAGGGAATCTGAGCCCTGAGTCAGGAGACAGTAATGGTAGGGGCAGCCCAAAGAATCAAGCCCTTGACATTTCCACTTCTCCAGAGAAAGGTCCTTCACCCGCATCTGGGCCATCGCCATGCTTGAACAACTTCCTGACTGAGATGTCTGGGGTGGTTGCTGGATCTCTCGACTTAGAGGCAGATCCCCTGAGTCGACCCTTTGCTCTCAGTCTGCCGGCGGACGGGGTGCAGAGATCCTCGCAACCCCCATCTTTCGGCTCTTTCACTTCCAGCACACCAGCGTCCGAGTGGGCATCACCTCTGCCTCCTCCGCCATCCATTTCACCATCCCACTCCACTTTAGGCTACAGTCAATTCAATGGTCATTTTTACCCTAGTTTGAGCTCGACGGGAATTCTTTATCCCCGGGAGGGCACAGAGGTGTAGGACGGTAACAGGCAGACAAAGATCAACTCCTTCAGGTGATAAAACTGTTGTTTTCCTGAAACCATACACTGCTGTTGGTTGTAATGAACTCCTCTGTGGGCACAAGATACGAATGAGTTCCCACAGGAACAGCCTCGTCAGCATCAGATATAACAGGCTGACACCAGCAAAGGCCCCTGTTACCAGCAGATCTGACCCCAGGTCAGCTGCTGACACCGAGTCATTATGCGCTTATCTATTTCTTACCTAACTCAAATTACTGACACATCAATGGAACTCAAGAGGAGAATCATTTCTTGCGAGGGAAGAGAAACTTAACTGAAAATGCATACGGTCCAGCAGATTTTCCTATGTCGCATGCTGGTTTTGTAAAATGATACTGTCTGTCTGTCTGTATTTCAAACTGAGAACTTGCTTTGTGTGATTTGTATGTAATGTATTTTATTATGAGGACTTAAAAGGGAATATTTTGCTGTTTTTAGTAAAAAAAAATATCTTAAACAAAGCCATATTGTGTGCTATGGAATTCAATGTTGTTTTGTGTGTTTTTTAAAACAAGAATAACTTAAAATGAGTTTTAATCACTGAGTCCTAAACCTTAACTTAAACTACAGAATTTGCCTATTTCACGTAGCTGCCATTTTAGCTCTCAGAAGTCTTTAGCATTTTCTGCTACTTTTTCAATTTGCCATAATATAATATAACTTTAAAACTTTTTATGTGGCAATACTTGATCTGTTTTTAGTACAACCCCAGCATTATTTTTTACAAATATCTTTTAATTCCACTACACAACAATTCCACAACAAACCTGAAATTGTACAGAAATACAATTCAGAGTAGTCCATTTTGTCATTTTTTATTGCATACATCAAAAAAAAAATTTATGTTATGTGTTGAAACAAATAAAATTTAAAGGGGTTATCAAAATTTTTTTTCACTAGATGCACCGATGGCACAGATTTGGAGTGAAACTGAAAGACAATTGTGCATTTTCACATTTTAATTAGATTTACCATGCATATTATGTCTCACAATTCTGGTTAACTTTGTTAAAACCCAAAAAATTACAAAGCTAATAAACTTATACACGTTATATTTAACATTAACATTATATTAATGGCGAGTTGTATAATTTCTTCATAATACATTTAAAGCAGCCCATGTGATTATAATGCATAAATGGTTGAATATCTTGGGCCGAGATGGTTAAATAACTGGCCGAGAGAAATCGAAATACTGAGCGATATAGCAGCAGCTGCTTAAATTATATAACCATTGTGTTCAGTTACAATGATATTTTGACAAAATACCAAATTTCTTCACTCTCTACATTTATCTGGAGACAGTTACTCAAAGGAACAGTCATTCTTTGTAAAAAAAATAAAATAAAATAAATAACAAAAACCCATTGTATTCCTTCGAAGTGCACCATTTACGCTAAATTTTAAATCATAAAGTTAATGTCTGAATTAATTATATTAAATTATTAAAACTTGGTTTAGCTATAGCACAAAAATTCGCAGATTTTCACTTACATGTTGAGGGACTCTACTACACCACCTTTCAGACTCTACTACACCTTCTCACTCAGACCCTCACTTTAGATTGAAAAGGTTAAATTACCTAATTATGGATGATATTAAGGATTAAAAAGGGTCCTGGGGCTTCATGAGGATTTTTATCAAGACATTTTTGGCTAAAGAAAGAGAAAGAGAAAGATTTCCTGGGGTTTCTTTTTGAAAAGTACAACCTTTTCAGCTTCTTGAACAGAAGTTGGGCTTAAAATCATGTGTTTATGCACCAATCCACCCTCCCTCTTCCTAAATTTTCAAAATCTCTAGTGTTAAAAATACTAAATAAAATAAATTCTGAAGTCTCTCTCTGTGAGCAGTGGCTTGATTTTGCCATCAAGCAGCAGTTTCTTAAACTTTTAAACAATGATTTGGCACAACATATCCCTCCAAAGTACATCAATAAAGAGTTCTCAGTCTTCAAAACAATGTATTCCCCTGGGCAAAAGATCTGTTGTGGTCTATGCGCACTTGTGTGTGTGTGTGTGTGTGTGTGTGTGCGTGTGCGCGTGTGCGTGTGCGTGTGTGTGTTTGTGTGTCAAACCACTCATAAAAGAAAAAAACTAAAATTTAACCTGATTGATGAGAACCTTACAAACCTTCATCATGCCGTTAAGGTCACCAACAGCTTCATTCCGTTATTGCGAAAGAAATTAATTCATTTGCTTGTTTCTTACAGTCTTTCCTTGACTTTTCAGCACCTGTGAGCAGGAGAAATCTAAGTACAAGACCTCAGCTCGTATAACCACTGCTTTGCATAACAGCTTGCAATAACACACCCAAGAGGCCCCAGAATTAAATTTAACAATTAATCAATTCTAGATTTTTTTTCTTCTTTCTGATCTTTTGTGCAAACAGAAGCTTAAATACATAAAGAATGAGCCCTCGGGTTTATTCATGCCCAGAAGGGATTTCCTCATCAGATGGGAAAAGTGATATAGTCTCAAATCTGTGGATTTATTGCTCAGGTCATCTCTTAGTTAATGTAACATGCAAAACTTTTGATATTTTTCACTCTTTTATTTCTACAAGATTTGCCTGAGATATTATTAACTATAATTCATTTTGGTTTGTCTACTGCAAATGTTTCTTAGAAAAAAAAAACAATGGTTATTTATGTTCGTATAAATTGAAAGCTGTTTGCTATGCTATTTGCATAAGTCATGGGTTGTATGCAGCAGAGCATACTTTCTTTGTGTTTTCCTCTAAGATGAAAGCAGGTAACAGTTATTTGCCTTTCTTCAGTCTGCTGTAACCTTTTAAACTCTGAGTACCAGTTGCCGTTATTTTTAACAACGTCCTAAAAGATGCATTTTTAAACTCTCTGTTTGTAAAAACATGCTAAAACAACTTGTTTTAACTGAAATTGGTCATTCAAAAAGTAAATGTGTTGCACGTTGCTAAATGTTTTATTTTATAACACAAAAAAACATTTACAAGATTCAAATCAATGTCTCTCCGTCCCAATAAAAACATTCATGAATTATTGTTAGAGATAAATATGTATACATTCTTTTCCCTTCCCTTCCCTTCCCTTCCCTTCCCTTCCCTTCCCTTCCCTTCCCTTCCCTTCCCTTCCCTTCCCTTCCCTTCCCTTTAAGAGGAAGATCAAGAGAAATGTTAAAGTTGTGTGTCTAACACGTAGCTGTTAAAGTTTCCAAACTTCCTAAAAAGCTAACCAATAGGCAAGAGAAAGATGGGAAAGAGAATAGGACCCAAAATAGAACCCTCTGGAACCCCAGAGGTTACTTAACAAGGGTTGGATTGAAAATGTTTAATTTGTACAAACTGAAGATGGTCTGAAAAATGTGACATTAACATCCCAAAAAAAATCAGCTAATCAATCAACCATCCACCCATTCATCCATCCAAGAGCTGACCAAAGATGTCAGGAAAATAAATGTAGATCTTCTGAAATCCCGCAGTAACTGCAAGCACCTCTGTTAAAAAATGCACACGACCATCATATGTTGACATCTAAACAGTTCAATGGAGGACATGGTGAAAATGTGGTGGTCAGATGAGAACAAAATCCAGCTGTTTGACATGAAGTCAACTCGACATGTTTGAGGAGTAATGCTAGTGGAAATACTTTGGGGTTCTTTAACAACTTGCGACAACTGCACTGCATCAAGAAATGGTAAACAGGACAAAGTTTGACCTAATATTTCATGAGAATCCTGTTTTCTTAACAGGATTCTTCAGAAATAAAGTGTCTTGGATGGGTATTCCAGAATGCCAATGACCCCAAACACAAATATGACACAACAAAGGAGTGTCTCAATAACAAACGCATTAAGTACCTGGATTAATGGGGAACTAACACTTGGAAGACCTCAGAATTTGTAAAGGGAGATAAAGGTTTGAGTTTCTATACTTTAAATTCAAAATACCAAAGATGAGTGGGACAAAAATCATCCTGATATTTATACAAACCTGGTGGCAAATTACAAGCAATGTCTAATGTTTGTGATCAAAGGGAAAACAACTTTTTTTCTGATTTCAGAAAAATCTTATTTAAACCTTATTTAAAATCGTAAAAATTAAAGACTGGTCATTTTTCTCTTTATGAGCAAGGCTTTAAAATAAACAAAAAGTCTAATACTTTTTTCCCTCTTTGAGTCCCCGACTTTCAACAATCTTAAGGCAGCAGCTAATTCATAAAATGGAAAATCAGACGACTGAATTCAATTAGCAGTCACAGATTTACAAGAGACACAATTTCAAATGAGAAAACTATTAATATATTCATAATTAATCTTCAATACTTTCTCAACTCTAATTAGGTCACAGAGCTGAACTGTTTTTATTTAACTTATATTCCTTTTATCTTTTTTTAGCTTGATTTAACCTGCTCTCGATTAAACTAAGATTTTTTTTTATTGAAATTAATTTTAGAATGAAGAAATCTATTAATTGAAAGAAGACATATACAATGAGGTAATTTGTATTTGTTCACCCTGTGATTTTCCTACTTAGAAATTACATTAGAAAACATATTACCACTCTGAGAGACAGAATCCAGAAAGAAAATCTAAAAAACATTTATTAACATTAACAAGTATTTAATCACTAGCCAATCAACCAGATTTTTGACCTTCTTAACTCAGCCCCTATCTGAAACTTACCATACAAAGGAATCATGGCAGATGTGGCCGGATGAGACCAAAGTTTTGGTCTTTCCTCCATTCGCTGAGTTTGGAGGAAGAAAAATGAAGAGTATCTCTCAATAACACCATACCTGGCAAAAACCACTTTTCCTCAAAGGATTAAGACAATGACCCAAAGCACACAACCAGGAAAACCAATGAGCGGCCGTGTAAGAAGCATATCAGGGTTCTGGAGTTGCCTAATCAGTTTCCAGACCTAAATCCAATTGAATATTTGGAGGGGTATGAAACAACACCATGAAACCTGACAGGTCTAGAGAAGATCTGTTTAGAGGAGTGGGCCAAAATCCCTCTTGCAATGTGTGCAAACCTGGTGGAGAACTACAGGAACTGTTTAACCTCTGTAATTGTGGGCTTTTGTACCAATTTCTTGACATACTTATTTGACTGTAATATACAAATAAACTGTTAAAAACTGACTCCTCCATGTAAGTAGGAGAATTTTCTAAATCACAGGGGGATCAAATACTTATTGACCTCATTGTATAGTAAAGGCGTAAATTATAAAATACATCACAATATATTCAAAATATTGAAACAAAAAAACACCCTCCTATAGAAAATTATGTTTGAAAAATAATGGACACAGTGTAGATAAAGTATGTTTCAACAACTTGTAAACTGAATATCACTGAAAAAAATGACATTATTAAATAATTTTAAAATAACACAGATTAATATTTGAAAGAGAAACACTTGAGTGAAATGGCATCAAACAGGTGCCTCTTTTGAGATACGATTCATGCTATTTACAGCTATAGCAAGGGATCTGTACTCAGTGAAGCGTTTCCATTTGACTACTGTGCGCTGGATTGACTTTTATTGCTCAATCTACACTCAATATCCACTCACCAACCACAGCCTTTCCTGTAGCCGCGGGCCAGAATTATTTCCCAACAATGCGATTTGAATCTATAAATCTTCTGTTACACCTGTCGCCTGTTTTGTGGCACACACCTGTCCCTTAAACGGAATCCAAACAGAAGTCAAACAATGTCCTCAAGATGCTGATGGAGTTTTCCAAGAACACATTTTGTGACAAATAGCAGCCAACTTCCAGGAATACACTCACCACCACAAATGCTCCCAGTCTAAACTTGTCTTATTAGCATAGATGATTAATATCTTACACAATGTATTCGTTTTTTTATTAAGTACTGCAACTGTTGATTATCGCTTGATCACCTGAATCATCAAATGATCTGTTCAAATGGCAGTTCTGAACCTCTTTATGATGAATCTAAAATGATGCTACTATACTATACAGTTGTGCTCAAAGTTTGGCTGATTTTCTGGCCAAAAATATGAATGATAGTACAAAATATTTTTTTCTACTCATGGTTAGTGGTTGGGTGAAGCCATTTATTGTCAAACAACCGTGTTCACTCAGAACTTTCCAAATGACCCTGATCAAAAGTTTACACACCCATATAAAAAACACCAAGCAGCTATGGGAACTAAAAAAATAGAAAAAGAAGAACAAGAGAGCAAAGGGAAATTAAAGGTATTTTAAGTTTTTGATTGTTAAAGAATGCACACTGGAAGCTCAATCAATGATCCTCAGCTACCTCAGGAGTTTTTCTTATAATTACTCAGAATCCATGTGATGAATTATAATTATTTTGTTAACTTTTGTTCAACACAGTCTGTAGATGATCTTTCATTCATTTCGTGGAGAGTTTGAAAAACTATTTTTGAACCATTTAAAATGACATGCCAAAAAATACATTTTACATATCTCCTGACAACTAGGGGGCATTATGTTGAAACTGAGCAGGCAACCTCAGGACAAGGTTCTTATAACATCCACCAATTTTGGTTTGTTAGTAGTGAAATATAGCCATACGTTAGTGAAATATAGCCATATGACCCTTTTTACAGGTTTTAATTTTTAATTCGTAATTTCTTAATTCGTAATTTCTCAAAAACCATTAGACCAATTACATTTAAAATTAAAATTTGAACTAGTGGTGGCGCTATAGAGTTTGACTTAGAGGGTCCAGATTGGGTCAGATTACTCATAATGGCCAACTGTATCAGTGTGCCAAATTTCATAACTTTCCTTCAAGTGGTGGAAGAATATGGCCAATGGTGGAAGAATAATAATAAGAACACCAAATTCTTGGCCCATAATAATTCCATTTATTTTCCAGTGCTTTTCTGGACCCCTCAAAAATGAACACTTATACAGATAAAATCAAGCAAACTGAACTATACAGGATACGCCTCTCTAAACAAAAAAAGTCTTCAGCCCAGATGTAAAAACATGTGCATCAATGCTGCGGCAAATATCTGTAGGGTGTAGGGTGGTGCGCTGATGAAAACCTCTGATATGACACCACAGCTTACGGAAAGCAAGCAGGCCGAACTGAACTGTGGTGAGCTGTACCGCATGCAGTAGAAAAAAATGCCACTAGGAGCAATGAAAAAACTGAATTTTTGGCCACAACCATAAAGGCTACATTTGTAGAGGAGTCAAAATGTGAAACACAGAGGTATGCCACTGATATTTTGGGGATGTGTGAGCTCCAAAGTCACCAAAACCTTGATGCAGGATGTTATCAAAAGGAATATTATAGACATTCCAACACAACATCAATTGAAAACAAAATTCATTCAACTAGAACAAAGCGAAGGTTCCGGAGTGGCCATCCCAATCTCCTGACCCAAAATCATTGAACCACTCTAGGGGTAACTCAAACGTGCCATTCATGCAAGAATTTACACGAGTTGGAGGCTTTTTGCCAAAAAGAATGGACTTTTTTACCAACATAAAGAACCTCATTGACAATTACCTCAAGAGACTTAAGGCTGCATTAAGAGCTGGGGTGTAAAAACCAGAATAAACACCAATTTTTTTGCATGAGCACAACTGTAGTTGCATAATTTGTGCAACTACAATGTATGTAATGTAAAATGTGCAAACATGTATGATTTTGACCAATCCAGCTGAATCATTCTTATTATAGATACAATGGTCTGTTTTTAGGTCAAATACATAATGTTGTCATCTCTATATGTGTGGGAGAGAGTAATGACAAGAAGGGCATTAAGTCTGGCACATTCCAGTTGGTTCTGTGTATTGTTTATAGGGTAAACTTTAAACAGACTTGAACAAATCCATCAGGACCCTGACATGTCTGGGAGGAACGAGCCAATGAACTGAAATCGAACTGATGAAAGAACTGATAAGCTTCAGAGTTTAAGACGGTTGTTTTTGCTCGATGTCGATGCATCATATATAAAATGGGGAAAAATATATATGAACAAGCACCCAAAGGGCAAAGCACCCTCTACAATGCCAAAGCCTAAACACCAACCACGCGCTGCACTGTTTTTAGCTAAACAGTGCAGCCTGATTAGTGATGTTTAGTAAACTCAGCCTCAAGATATCGTGCAGAGAGATGAAGCTCTGATTCACTCAATCAAGCTGGAGAAAGGTGGTACAGCTCCAGGAGACTGTTGTGAGTAAATAGATGCACACTTCAGACACAAGCGAAGGAGACACAAAAGATGTCCTTGAAAAGCTCAATGTCAGATGGTGACCTGCCTGGCTTTCAAAGACGATGATATAAGTGATCTCTTGCTCAGTTCCTTTCTTTAAAAGTCACTTAGGTTTGGAATGCACTAACAAAACAACAACAAATATGGTAGAGAAATGATCCCTTCGGCCATCTTGATTTGAAACAATCCATAGTTCCTTGTATCAGACAGTTATTCCAAAAATACCCCAATTAAATCCATTTGGTCTACTATAAAGAAAAAAGATCCATTATCAAATCATGGTGTCCTAATCCAATATACGAATCCAACAACCGAGTAGAACATTCCTCCGCACAACTGGTCAAAAGCACTCTTTAAATGCAGATCCATCCTTTCCAGATGCAAACTCTCCTCTGCATATCAGCGCTCTAAACGAAGACACATGTACTGGGGTTTATATACAATATTTAGTGAAAATACTGTTGAGAGACAACAAACACTTTAGTGCAGTGTACTGCTCTGTGTTATTTCCCCCTAAAATATTTGACATGTCAACACAAGAAAAACAAAACTCGATGAGTGCAAGAGCATTTGGGGGCAGACACTGCAGGCTGCAGGTTTCAAGCATCATGGCTGTTTATTAGTTTCAACAGCTAACACTGCTCATGTTTCATAAGCAAATATAATCCCGGGTAAAATCCTCGCCGCAACCTAAATAATCTGGCTCATGGGTGATGCTGGATCTGCTGATACTCATCAGATCAGTTGCTAAGCTGGTTTCAAGTGACCCATCCCTGGGATTTCCTTGTTTGTATGCTGCTCCATCTAGTGGCTAAAAGTCTTTTACTAGTCTTTTTTGGACATTGTTATCATTACCATAAATGGAATCCGTCTGAAATGCAATGATAGTTGGGAGACAGAAACTTACTTTATTGAAAAATACAGTGATTTCCTCTGAACCTTTAGAACCACCTTTATTTATTTCTATATGAATAACATTTAGAACTCCTGTTTTGCATTTAGCAGATGCTTTTATGCAGAGCATTTAGTTTTTGGAAGACTAAATACCCCTTCAGAGAAAGAACCAGACACTCGAAAACCAAACTATTTGCACAGAAGGAGAGGTCGTCGGCCACATCCAGCCACCAGGGGGCAATTCATCTGCATGTTTCCTTTTCAGGACCAACCCTAGACAGCTCTTGGTCTTTAACAAAGTCTGAAAATCCTCAAAATACGCCAAAAGGTGTTTTTGTTGCTTTAAAAACAATCTAGAGACAGTAAAAATGGTTTGTAAACCCATTAAACGTCATTTTCTTACATGCATGCTCACTGACCTTTAAATGATCCAACATCATCATGAGTCCAGAAGCATGTATGCATTGATGCATGTTGATCAGGCTGGTACCCTCACTCTAGTGCACTTACTTAGCCTCAGGTAAGACGTGGCCACCACACACAGCGTTCATCAGCTCACGCCAACATGCCTCAATAGTGATGGGGCTGAAAGGGGCTTTGTGATGGAAATAAATGGTGGGCTTCTCCTCGACACTGAGATGTCAAATAGATTCACACTGTTGTCTGCTCTAAGCGTCCTTGCCTCATTTATACTTAATGATTTCCATTAGCCAAGCAATGTGCCTGAAAATAGAGCTAAACAGCCTTCTAGAGACAATGTGATTTTCTCTGTACAATTAATATAATTGTTTCGTAATTCATTTGAAACTCTATACGTCAACAAATGACAGCAAAATAAAATATTTGTACATAAGATTCGTTTTCGGACTTTGGCACTAATGAGGCACTGCACTACCTCGTTACAGAGCTATAGGGAGTTTTGCCACAGCAGAGTTCATTGCTCATGTCTTATGCAACCTAAACGTTCTCGAATATAGATACAGAATCTGAAAGCGTCCTATATATGCAAGACTAATAGATTCGACTGTCGACAAAATGGAAATTTTAACCTTGACTTTTGGTTGCTAGGCTACTCCAATGACCCGGCCTGCAGCGTTTCCTAAGGGATGTCAAGAAAACAGATGTGCAAGGGAAGAGAAAACATGGAAATCAAGCTGGTGTGCTGGATAACAAGAGAGATGTTGGAAGGAGGGGGTGTGTATTCATGAGAATGCAATAAAAAGGCCAACCAATAAAAGAAAAGTCCTCTGTATTATGTTTTATTAATCAGGCAACGAATAAATTTGTCAACAACTTTGACTTAGCTGCATGCATTCCTCGCCTTCTCACACAGGATCAAAAAACATTGAATTTGAGCTGGGAGTTGATCTAAGCGTTTTGACCAAATTCATCACAGTTGATGTTATTTTTTATTTTTTTTGCTATAATGACTTCACAGACAAATCAAAATAACAGAAATACAACGCTACACTTAGACGTTGGAGATCAAAATGACAGCGTCTGTACAGCTGGTTCATGAGTCCTCACTCTTCTAAATATTACCTATTGATCTGAATGGGTAAAAGCAGATGTCATAAAAGCAGAAGTATGCAGCCCTTTAGCACTGTAGACCACAGTGTGAATTAGACAAGTACAAAAAGCTATTTTAAACTCCACCAGAAGATGGCAGCAGATATCAGGGCACATCATGGGCTGCATGGCTGTACAGTGGGCATTTTTTTTTTGCAAAATAAGCTACTTTGTGGCAGTTTTCGTCAAGCAATCCATATTTTTAAAGGCCTCCACACGCCAACCCAAATTGAGATTCACACAAATTTTCAGATGGCTTCTCAGGAGGGTGCCTTATGTCTGGGTTCAGGAAAGAAGATGACGACGACGACAGAGAAGAAATGGTTTAATTTGTTGGTGGCTGATCACAGCTATTTCTTTCCTGTTATCTGTGCAAAGTCGCTATGAAAATGTTGGATGAGCAACACCAAGCTGCTCTTCATTGGTTGTTCTCTTTGTGAAAAAAAAAAATCCAATAAAGCTATCCGAATCTCTTTTTCTTTGGAGCCACTCGTTTGGACAGATGTGTGATTTCCTGTTGGTGCCCACGGAATACAAAACTTCAGACTAAAAATTTTGGATCAGTGTTGGTCTTAAAGTTGTGGTACACTACACATGTGGGCCAAATTTATTTGCGTACGACAAACTGTTAGATCACCATGAGCTGAAATGCGTTAAACGGTGCTATAGAGCCATTTTTCAACACCTACTTTTCAAACCCCAAAAGATCTTTGCCTCGAAACAATAATCTGAGCAATTACAATAGGGTTCTATGCACCTTTGGTGCTTGAGCTCTAATAATTCATAAAAGATCCTCAAGAAGTGTGTGGCTTCTGTGAAAAAAGTAATTGTCAAGCTGTTTTGTAGAGATTCAAGGAGACCATGAGCTCATTTGGCTGCAAGTCCTAGAGACCTTGCCATTTTAGAAGGATCGTGGACCTACAAATACACAGCACAGGACGAGCAAAGCACACTCAATGCTGACAGACGATAAAGGCCCCTACACACCTATTCAAATTTTTGGTCAGAAATTTCATGCCACAACACGCCTTGATCGAAAACCTAGGAGCCAACGGGAGCTCACACAGTTGATCCAATGAGTGGTGCCAACGAAAAAGAGTATGGATCGCCATTTCTGATCTTTTTTTCTCAAGGAGAACAATCAGGAGCAGGAGGTAAAAGTGCTGCTTGGTGGCACTCATCCAACATTTTCACAGCGCTTGACATCCATGATTCATTCTATGTGTTCTTGGATCTCTTCTCTGGAGTCATCCTCTTTTTTCCTGGTACAGATTGTATCTCAAACGCCATCTTCAGGCATGGAGCGTCAATGCATCCATATTTTCTCGACCCAGACAAAGAGCATCCAGCTGAGAAGCCATCTGAAGATTTGTGCGAATCTCAATTTGGATTGGTGTAGAGGCCTTGCTTTAAGACAGGCAATAGATGGATACGAAAATATGAAGCGCTTTGTAAATTAGTGCACTGTTTTAAAAGCAGAGGGGTACTATGACTAGCAGCAGTTGGCAGATGGTCTTTTCTAGTAGTCCAGAACATGAAGTACTGTAAAAGACCAGTTTGATGTCACAAAGGAAAGTTTAGATGCAGCCTCAATTGTTGTCTCCTCTAAAACTCTCTGAAGTGTTCCACATGAACCCTTTCAACAAACCAGCTATGAGATCAATGCTGTTTAAAGTATCTTCCCTGTTTAGTGCTTAAGATGATAGATCTCTATGTTTTTCCATGCTCACATAAAAGTTTGTCAAAATGTGAAGCTACATTTGAATATCAAGCAGTTTGCTAAGTTCAATGTATTAAAAACTGTTGTTTCTGATCAGAGAAAGGTTAATCCAATACCCAAACACATAATGGTGAAGAGTTTTTGATGAAAAATCTCAGTGTATTACACCTTTACCTCGTCTGCTTTCATACCATCGTTTTTTTCTTATAAAAATATGAACTTAAACGGTGTATTGTCTTTTAACACTGGCTGAAAGAGTTGAACATGAGGCTTCAACCAGCCTCTGTTTACACTAAAATTGATGCTAATTCCATGCAATTGATGCTAATTCCGACAGATTGAAGATGTCTTTTTGAGTTCCTGATGGTAGAAGTGCATGAAAACTGTGCTTTGCAGTAGGACTCAGCCTCTCTCTTTTGTTGATTACAACTTTTAGACATGATAAATATAAATCGCATAAACATGGCAGCTGAACCAAATCTAATGGCAAAACATCAATTAATAGGCTGCATCATTTGATGCATATTTGACCATTGTAGCACAAAGCATTACTGAGTATAAAATGTCAAAAAATTCCATATAATGATAAACAGAGATGGCAGTCTCATAAAATACTAAAAGGGCTGCTCAACTCTCGAAAAATAACTTTGGACACTGCTAATCTAAGCACACTGGACTCCCTGAAGGTCATTGAAATGGCACTGGCAGCCTGAGATTTTTTTTTCTTGACCATGACGACTTTTATGAGCGCAATGTGTCATCTTGTGATAGCTACTTCCAGCAAAATAACACGGCATGTGACAAAGCTTAAATCATCTCTAACTGGTTTCTTGAATGCGTCACCAACTTTACACATAAAGCCTCCATAGACAACAAATCTGTTGCAGCCGTTGACACCTTGATGACTTGAAAGCTCTGGACTCTATTGCATAAAACTCAAGGCAGTAATAAAGCCAAAGCTACCATCAAGATCTCTAATATAGTGTGCACTGTGTCTGTAAATATACAGATATCGCTAACAGTGAAAATACAGCATAGTCTGGATTTTGACAATTAAATTGTTCACTGAAGAGAGAAATAAATGAGACGTTCTGTGCAGGCATCTGCCGTATATGCTGTGCTAATGAATTCGTCAATAATGAGCAGTTCTGCATTCATCCTTTCCTGCAGCTAACCATTTCACATTAGCAGCACACGGCTGCAGAAATCCCAAAGCCCCCCATTCTTCCCCTTTCCTCTTTATTTACTGATGTTTTATTCATCTCATTTTCTCCATAAGCAAATTCCTTTTCTTTGGGTATGGCTGGGTGAAATGGGAGTCGACTGTTTTCCACTATTCATTGCAGTCAGAAATCTGAAATAATAAGTACATTTACATTTCTGCATTTGGCAGACGCTTTTATCCAAAGTGACTCGTATTTTGAGTAAGGACCACATTTGATTAGTTTTTGCTTTCCTTGGGGCTTTACTGATTGAGCAAATGCATGCTAAAAATCAATCAGAATAACTAAAAATGGATTTAAAAAAATGAATGTTTGTCATTTTAACTCTATTTAGTTAGATGTGTAGATGTACCTTTTAGTAGCTTAGAATAGATTTTTGAAGCAGATTCAATAAAAATAATCAATGTTTAATATTAACACCACATTTTATCCTGTTCATTCTATTTCAAACAAATGTTTCTAGCATCATGACGAATGTATCAGCTAATTATTGTGGTAAACAAAAAGCATGTAAAATATGAAATATATCTCAAAGTTTATATACGTTTACCAATTAAAAGAAGTTAGTTTTTATGAAAAATCATGTTAAAGTATATGAAAAATATTTTATTTTTTAATAGTATGGTTTTTTTGATGCACCCATCTTAAAAAAAAACAATTCTGTGTTTTTTTTTATTCTTTGATCAGTTGGTTTAAAATAATTTTAGATTTATTTTGTATGTTTGTGCAATATCCTTTTTTGCACCCCAAAAACAACAACATTTGCACCAGTAGACAAACAAAGAGCGGGCTCCCCAAAATTATTTATATAATGTAAGAAATATGTTTTATTAGTAGTATTATTTTATATATGTAAATGTATTATAGAGGCTGTTTTAAACACGTTTACAAAAAACAACCAAAAAATCATGGAGTTGGATTTTTTTGGTTACACTGTTTAGACCATATCTCAATATTCCTCAACCCATACTTTTAAAGTTTGGAATACGTGGGAAAAGATATTTTACAGTGAATTGTAATTCAAAATTGTGTTATTTATTAACTAACTTTTGAAACTTCTGAAATCACAGGGACTGAAAAAAAAAGAGTTGCCCATCCTTCACCCTCTAAACGAGTCAAGTTTTAAAAAATTTAATAATATGGTAAGCCGGTGATCCATTTTTGCGAAATGCTACTGGTCTGATCTGATCCAATGAGCTATGCTAATTTAAGGCTAAAAAAAGAGGTATAAGTAAACAAAATGGAAAAGCTCTTTTAATTAATTAATTTTTTATAGTGAGCTATACATGAAACTCAACTAAGTAGCTAAATGATTAAGTTGAGAAATAACATTTGTTGAACTGCTCTATAAAGCAAAGGATTTGTGCACATCTGACAGTAAAAATGTACTTTCCAACACTTAAAGATGGAAAATATACCCAAGAAACATTAAGACTTGCTTAGAGAAAAACAGTGCTAATACTATCAGCCCGCGACACATGTTCAGTATCTCTCCAAACAGATGGCACATGCAGCCTCAGAATATACGCTTCATATGTGAACTACATCTTCCAAGGTTTTTTAACGCCTTTCATTTACAACATGATTAAGACAAATTGGATTATGCAGAATGGAGAGATCAGCGATTTTCATGGTATAAAACCACTCAGCTGAACTCGATGATTTTTTAAACGATTAATATCTATGTCATTTGATTAAATAAGTTTTTAAATACAATTTAACAACAACATCATACAAAGTTGCCCATGCCGATATAAACCAACCTCAATGCCTCAGTTTTCCTTCGCTGAGATAGAGGTTGCTAAGTTAAACATTCTGGTTGCTATGGAGTTTACTATAAGTTTTATAAACCTACCCCCGTGTCTTTATCAGTTGCCAAATCTGAGATAGAGTTCAGATGATTTGGTTGCTAGGGTAAACAGTTTGGTTGCTAAGGAGCTTTCAATGGTTTAATAAAAAAAAAATCATTAACACAAACAGACTCTCATTTCTTTGCATTTATTTTCAATGCCCCTTATATGTCATGATAAATATTTAACCCCTTCTATAGCCCGGGTTTCCAATACCTTTGGACCGTGGTTGGGATGTTTTTGCGCAGACTGAAAATCTCCATAAGAACGGTCTGTTTGAATTTCTATGAGATTATCAATTTAAGTTTACAAATGCACCCCATTAATGGACAGTTTACCAGCTTTTTCAGGGATTTCCCAGAATTCCTGTAGTGGTGCCAGTCAGAAAAGATATAGCAGCACGAGCCAGACCTAAGTTTGGTGATTATAGCTCAAATTGTCTAGGTGGAGGTGTGTTTAGAATGTTAGACAAGCCAACATAACTATAGATGCTGTTTGTTTTCAGCAGTTTTTAGCCAGGTTTGCCCACACTCGAGCAGGAAGCTTGGCCCACACCTCTAT
The DNA here is from genome assembly GCA_007224835.1 of Danionella cerebrum. NCBI lineage: Eukaryota > Metazoa > Chordata > Actinopteri > Cypriniformes > Danionidae > Danionella > Danionella cerebrum. The sequence goes on along the minus strand of SRMA01026021.1, from coordinate 600,633 downwards.
ATGGTACTTCTACATCCAGTAAACTTTGATGCTGTTGCTGGGCAACAAGACTTTTCAGCATCATTTACAGATTTTCTCTTGTGTTCAGGTCTGCAGACTGCCAACCCGACACCTGGACCATAAAATGTTTCTTACAAAACCCCTCTTTTGTTTCCTTGTGTAGGGTCATTGTTATGCTGGAAAACCAACCAAACCCCTTTTCAATCTAGAAGATGAACTCACTGAAGGAAATCGTCTCATCCTTTCTCCTTCCTAATTGTTTTAAAATGGTTCTGTTCCACCCAATAGGTACATGGCTGAATACAATGTAAAGAAAAAGAAAATAATTATCACTTTTTCCAATTTAGTATAAAATGAGACGATCACCACAATATTCATCTGCAATTAAGTTTAATTGTTATTTGAGTGTTATTCATTAGGGTTAATTATCTAGGACTGCCGACACTTTTATTAAACCGAAAAGACAGAGGCACAGTTGAAATGAACATCTCAAATCTTTAAACACTCCCCCTCCTTCAGCCATGTCTCAGAACAGGTCCCCTCTGACACAATCTCAATCTAAGCGGATTATCATCCTCCATCCATGAACTGCCCTTTGGAACTCAGCAGATCACCGGATAAAATGGAATGCGATGTTGTGTGGCAGATGATCCCATCTTCATGGGGGAAATATTCTGATAAATTCATTTGAGAGAGGGAGATTTGGGCAAAGAGCGATGCCATGAACTTACTGCATCATCCGTTTGGTTGGCATGGAGACAAAAAATGCTTTCATCGCAGTGAAAAATCTCAACTCATGTGAATGTCCTGCCTATGAGAGGGTAAATGAGGGCGATAGTGTGTGTGTGTGTGCGTCTACGTGTGTGAGAGAGAGAGAGAGAGAGAGGCAAAGGATCAGGACATCTTCAGCAAGCAGACATCGCATTGACTCTGAACTGAAGACGGAACTACAAAAGCAAAAAAGGTGAGTACAGCAGATTTTGTGTGAGCTGGGGAAGAATTTCCCATCTATTAAATCATAGTAAGCAGAAATCTAGACTCTAAGCCTCTTTGCAGGATTCTTACTCGGAAGCCTCTTGAGCTCGCAAGGACTGATATTTCATTGAGATGCTTCTTTTAAGATACTCTGAAAAACCTTGTGGTACAGAAAATGTCAGGAATTACAACATGATGAGCAAATTGTCATTGACTAGAAGCACTTACCAGAAATGTACACCACATTCTGACTTTTATTCCTAAATAAATTCATATTTATTTTTGCAAACTCAAAAAGAAACAAAGACTATTTATAATAACAACCTCAGATGATTTTGAAAAGTTGATCAGATTTATTTCAGCAGAATAACAGCAAAAAAAAATGAGAGAAATGATTGAACCGTGAACATCTGAATGATTCAGAGGAGAACTTGGTGAAAGTGTTGGGTTCAAATGAGATGGGAACTATTGAGCTGTTTGGCACGAACTCAACTCATTGTGTTTGGAGGAGGAGGACTGCTGCCTATTAACTTCAATATTACCACAGCCACCATTAATTTTGGCAGAATCTGAAAAGCTGAGTCTCTTTCAACCTTTAAAAAGCAACTAAAAACTGTATTCTTTCGAGAGCACTTAATAACTTATCTACTAAAAAAACAAACAAACCTCTGAAGCACTGAACTTATTTTCTGTATCAGCTAAAACGTCTTCGATGTGCATGTCTTATGATTCTTATGATTTAACTCCCGAATTTTAAGTCACTTTGGATAAAGCGTCTGCAAATAACATACATGTAAATGAAAATGAAAATGTAGAATAAACAGTTACCCTTGTGGTGCTTTGTCTGTCCAGGAGACAGGAGAAATGCAGCTCAGCAAAGGTCAAAGTACGGTGTGTTCATAAATGTTTAGATTCTGAATTGAAAATCAAAATTCAACCCAATATTCTTGTTTATATGTTATAGCGAATGCAACACAATGTGAGATATTTATTTGTGCAGCATTTAATAATCACATGCTCAGATTTCCCTTAACATTCGACTCGTTATAAGAGTATTTTTCAAGTAGCTGCTTCGTGACATTATACAAACTGGAGAAACATATTCAGAGATCTCAGACATCTAATATGGTGCGGGGTGCAGTTGCGCAGTCGAAGATTCAGTTTGTAGAACACAGGAGTTTTGCACATTTTTATACATTTATACATTTACTCTGTTTAAAAATATGTAATTTTCATCATTTTATTTTCAAAATGTAATCAAAAAAGGAACAAAGTCAACAATATTTGAGGCCTAGCTGGTCTCCAGACCTAAATACTAAAAATTTCTATTGCGAGAGGTGAAGGTTTGAGCCTCGAAATCATAATGACTTGCAGAGGATCTATAAAAAGGACAAAATCCCTCTCGAAATGCGTACAGACTATACAATAAGAAACATCTGCCGTGTGTTATATCCATTTTCAGAATTTTTTCAAATCATCATCTGTTTTGTTGGTTTTCTGTCTAAAGCTATACATTTATGGAATGTCTGTCTTGTGTCAGAGAAATATAGTACTGAGAAAAAGTTTTTGATCATATGAACATCTGAATGATTCAGAGGAGAACTTGGTGAAAGAGATGACAACTATTGAGCACATCTACTCAACACATTTTGTTTAGAGGAAGGGGAATGCTGCCTATAAACACCAAAAACCCAGCCACCGTTATGTCTTTTAAGGATGTATTGTGTTTTCTTTGGTCAGTTGGTTTAAAGTAATTTTAGATCTGTTTTGTATAATGTAGTTTCTGTGCTAAATTCTGAGGTATTTTTTGTTCAATAATCCAGCATGACAATGATCTAAACACACAGTTATTCAAGTAGAAGCCCTATAAGGTCATGATGAGTGGGACAAAATTCCTCTTGAAAAGTGTATAAACTAAGTTGGAAACTATAAGAAACATGAGCTACATGGATCAAACACTTATCATAGAAGTGCATGTCGATTTATATTTTGTTCATATGAATTATCTCCATTTTTAAAGGTTTTTTGTCTAAATCTATGCATTAATGGATTGTGTCTTATTTAAATTCTTAAAATGATTAAATAATTAATCTCCAATGATTTTCTAAAGGCATGTATCGGCAAACAATTCTTGTTAGAAGCTTATTTTAAAGACACAGATGCAGCAGAATGTGTTCTAAAGAAATAACTGCTCTAAAAGAGCTACGTAAACCTTCATCTGAATGAAAGCACGTCTGTGGAGTGATGACAGATGAGGTCCTAAAGCATGTAAGAAGTCATTTCAATTTTCACCTTCATTTGTGAGATCCACCGCCACACGCATCTGTAATTACAAACTGTCTGAGTGATCTACTAAAGCGGATGGAGATGAGGCCTTTAAGAGCTCGGGCAGCGGGTGAAGGTCTTTTGGAAGCACGACAGATGAAGGCAACGTGTATTGAAGAGAGCTTGAGAGATAGTGGTGGAGGTATAATGTTGATAATCTGTCAAGTGGATTGTGATGGGGATGAATTACAGAGGAAACAGCCATGCTGCGGTGATTGGTAGCGGTTGTGTGATTTTAGCAATAAAGCATAAGTCACTGGTACAGGGAGAGTGCTGACCCTGAGCAATTCTGTTAACTCTCAATAGTTCACAGCATGGTGTCGGAGCAGGAATAATCTGGAGGATGATACAGGCCATTTTAACCTATAGCAGGCACTTTCCTTTTACATTTTAACCCTTAGAAGTCTCTGTGCCAATCACAACGGCTGTTTCGAATTAGGTAGGAATGATGCGACCCACCTATTACTTAATTTTGATTTCAAATAAAACATTTAAGTTTCAAAAATGATATTAGCTTTGATATTTTTGGTTTCAAATGAGCAATACAAGAGTTATGAGGCATAATTATTCAGGAAGTTCTAATTAAAATGTGAGAAAATGCATCTTTCAGTTTCATCTAACAAAACTCAAATCGATGCCAACATTGCCATCTAGTGGTGAAAAGAAAGTATAACCCTTGGTAGTATAAGACCTGTGATATGGCTTGTATTTTCCAAAGTTCTGGCACAAAAAAGAACAGCATGAAGCAGTGTATAAGGTTAAGGAGAGGTTCGCCTGTTTTTTATTCTATTGGTTTTTACATTGTCTTTGCTTTTTAGAGGTTTTTTAAGAATTTTCATTTAGTCTCAGCACTTTGTATTAAAACATATAAAAGTTTTAAAAATTTTCGTGTCAAAAAAATCTTATTTTTCATAGAATTTAATGTTTGTTGTGGAATTCTTGGTAGTGCCATGAAAAAAAATATCTGGAAATAATAATAATAATAACAAAAATCACTACAAAAACAATAGAGTTTTAAGCACTTCATGCTAAAACCCCTAAAAAAAGTTACTGGGGTTGTACTAAAACATGACATCATGCATTGCCCAATAACTGTTTTAGAGACAATATGCGTTTGAAGCATTTTTATTAATAAAGTAGTAAAAAAATACATTTAAAAAGGCCCCAGACTTATAAGGATTAAAAGAGATTTGGGAAGAAAGCAAAGCTTTGGCCTTATGTTGTGTCTTATGATCAAAGTCCAGGAGAACAGAAAAGAGTTCCTGAATCGATTGGTTTGGAGCTTCCAAGCCACAGCGAAACCTTTAGCACACATCGCATTGAACCTCCATCAGAACACAACCGCAATCTTCCCAACAACAGCAACCTGATCGTGATAAAAGATAACCGTAAACTCAGGAATAACCAGAAGCCCCAGAACCGAGCTTATATAACTGATGCATCACCTGTGTGCTTCAGAGCTGTCATACATTCATTTAGCCTTCGGGTCCAATCCAGCGCCTCCTTTACAATACTCTGTAGGTTTAGTGCCTGAGGACGCTGTGAAGAGTCACTTTAATTATGCAGAGCCGGTCAATCCGCAGGGCTCTGATTAAAGGAGGCCCACTGTCCCTCGCCAGCAGCTTTCAGTCTCGCAAATACAAAAAGGATTAGACTTTGATGGACATGAGAATAAAATATACAGCTGTCAAATGGATCATTTACTTGAGATATAAGGCACTGTAGCATGAGAAATAACCAAAGGGCTAGGTTTATGGGTCAACCGTGAGATTTAAGTCAACGTCTACAAAGGATTTAATTTTGCATGGTGCTGGTATTTAATAAAAAGGACTGCAAGTGCAAGGAAGTCCGTGATACAATTCTAAAACTTCTGGAAAAATCTGCACAATTGGCTCAGGAAATTCAAATTTAGTATGATAACAAATTCAAGATGAAAGAAATAAATCTATAAGCTTGTAAATGTTTTTTTGCACACAAATTCTACACTATCTTGTCCAATTGTCAGAAAATATGAATGATAGTTAGTGTTTGAGTGCATCCATTTATTGTCAAACAACTGCGTTTACTCTTTTAAAACCTTAATGACATTTTAAAAAAGAATCTTACCAAATTTTATATGTCCCGTAATATTTTGTACTCCCCCCGTTTGTGTTAATGAGAGCCTGAAGTCTCTTGGAGTAGTTGATGACGTTAAACAAACAGGTGCGAATGATCATCAAACTCCCACATAGGTTGAAACCCAGTAATAAACTGAAACGGAAACAACTGTGTAGGAGGCGTAGAACTGAGTTAGGAACAAAATTCTGCTACCAAGGTGAGGTTTAGAAAGAGGTTTCTTATGGCAACATTGAGCACAGCAAAAAGACACAAGGTAGATGAGCTGTTCGAGCTCTTGCACAACACAATAGACGCTTGTGATACTAGATTGGTTCTTGTAGCTATTGAAGTCTTCTAGCCATGAAAGGAAGAAGTTAGCAACATCTTGCATCATCTATCTTTTTCGTTCTTCAACAAGAACTTTTCGCTTCAGAATTCTCCGCCCATTCAATCACCTTCACCCAGTTCTTCGTCGGAAATGCAACAGTAGCTTTAGACGGGGTTTTGTGTCATGTTGGAAAAGTGCACAACGATCAAGTGTACGGAGTGAGTTGAGTTCATGATATACCATCAGCTCCCCACACTGGCACTCATGCAGCCCCACATAAGAACCCTGCCACCATTGTGTTTCACCATAGGGACCATGCATTTTTCTTAGAAATCCTCACCTTTACAGTTTTAAAACCATTAGTTTCAAAAACAGTGATCTTTGTCTCGTCACTCATAGTCCCAATAGTCTTCATCTGTTTCTGGAGGAGCACTAGCAGTTTTTTTGCCGTGCTTGTTTGGTGCATTAGGCTTCCTTCATAGATAATACCCATGCATGCCATTCCTCTGCAGTGTGTGCCTTATGGTTTCACGAGGAACAGTCACTCCAGTTTGTCTTTTTCCTGCTTTAGGCTACAGTATTTTGAGCGATCTATAAAGGTTTGCTGATCTTCTTGTAGCCCTTACCTTTTAATGTAAAGAAATGACTTTTTTAGATTTTGTGACATTTTTCTTCCATGAGGAGCAATAGCCACCTGTCTGCTGAACAACTCTTAAATGAATCGCTGGACTCAACCTGTGGTTGAATGCCTGTTAATTAGCATTTTGTAGACTTAAGTGTGGCTTTTCTCCTAGGACTATATTTGGGGTGCACTCATTTTTGCAACATGGGCTTGAATTAAATTATTAGGAAAATTATGCTCATAAAAATGCTGATTTTTAAAGGAAACTAAAGGTTTTCTGACAAAAGTAGATGGGGCTGAATACTGTATATATTCTAGGTTTTAAAATTGCAAATGCATTTTGTGCCTCAGAGACATATTATACAAATGCGTTGTATCTATTTTATGAATAATGGAACGTTCTGCGTCGCTCTGATCACGTGCGTTTCTGACTTTGACCTACAGGATAATGTGTTCCTCGTAAGGGATGGGTTGGTGAAGGCAGTAAACGTCCTGGTAGTGGAATGATGAACATGCTCTGATGGGATGCAGGAGAGACAGATTGACAAGGGAGCGACATAAATGGGAAATCTGGGAATAAAATTACCCATCGTCTCAAAAGATAATTGGATGAAAAGAAAGATAAGGCATCTGAACAAACAAAAATCAGGGCTGTGATTGAAAGGTGATGATGGCAGTTGATTGAAGACAAAAGAGATTGGAAGAATGCACCATCCACATGAGATTGTTAATGGCATTGATTTATTCGGAGCCCAGTAATGAAAGAGATGCATCTGTAAAACTACAGGTGCCATCGCATGTGTCTGACACAGCTGTGCAGAGTGAGAGAAAGAGAGAGAGAGAGAGAGAGAGAGAGAGAGAGAGAGAGAGAGAGAGGGACGAGGGAAGCAGAGAAGGGATTTTCTCTGAGCCAGTCAAGGGACGATTGTAAAGGAAGCCATGCTTAGATGGAGAAGACACGTTAGTGAGTGCTGAGAGAGCAAGAATAAGAGAAAACTACAAGAGCGTTGAGCACATCTGTATTCAGCTGGATAATTGGATACTACGACCGAAAGAGAAAGAGAAGAGTGCTGGGTAGAGGCACTATGATCTGCATCCCAGATCTCCACAGGTAACTATGGGCATACTGTTCATGCAGCGTGACAAGAGAGTGCACAGGGACAGCTGAGGGATGGAGGGATGATTGGATGAGGGAAAATTGAGTGTAGAAACAGGAGGAACATCAATCAGACCCAGTTCTTTCTGTTTCCCCAGTCGCGGTGTGCGTACGGGACATTGTTCACACTGTTTGGGAGAGTACATCCAATGAATTTGGGTTTGCATGAGATTTTACATCTAAAAAGTAGAAAGTCTACGTCAAACCATTGATATGATAATGTCAAGATTCGTAGTCACACCTCAGGGAGCGAAAGGTCTATTTTGTATGACTCATTTAGAAGATGTGCAGTGACATTTGCTCCAATCAAAAACAGGGACAAAGAGAGACGTTTTGAATGAAATAAACAGAGAGAGAGAGTGGTGGGGGTGAAGAGTGGTGGAATGGTCCAGCGCCTTTCATTATAAACCGCTTGGCGTCCCATGAGAATAACTGCAGTGCTCAGTGCTCATGTCTCGAGGCAATCAGCGTCACAAGTGAGGAGGAAAAACGGACAGGAAAGTTGTGCATTGTGTAAAATCCACTCTAAAGAAGGTTTGGTGTTGGTGCATTTGCTCACGGGCAGAGGGGGCTGCTGCCATCTGGTGGTTCACTTCTTGGACATTAAAGTTGGCATGATTGATGGGCTGGGAGGACCAAAGCCCTGAGACAATTGAGCTGAGAACAATGCAGTGGAAAATGGTGATTATTGAGAAAAATCATGGTGTTGCTTGGTTACCGCTGAAAAAACAAAGTGGATTTCAGTGGAGACAAGCTATATGAAATGTTCAGGTGGTGGTTCCTCCAAAGCTTTTCCATCCAGTGCACCTTTACATGTAAACCTAGCTTTATTCTTCTTGTGTTTACTACACGTGTAGCGCGTGCTGATTGGTGGTGCAAAATTATCCACATGGAGCATGAATGCGAATGGAGTGAACAATGTGACTCTCTAATTGATTGGAGATATTGCAAGGATTTCACCAAGTGGTAACCAAAACAGATAAGAACCACCTGAGATGAAAGAATGTGTGATCAAATGTGGTTTAAATAGCTTGAAAGTGTGCAAACAAGTGCCATTTATAGGGTTTTTTTATGTATCGAAACGAACAAACTGGAATTTACCTGTTACGACCAACCCAGTTGGTATTTCGTCCTACCTATTTGACTTCCTACTGCGTCATGCAAAAGTGTGAATAAATTAGGCATAGCATGTAATTAGTAGTGACAACATATTTATTATTTAGTTTTTGGGGCCAGTTATATGGGAACAGGCTTAAAAATAATTGCAAATAGTCTTAAACAGCACAGCAATACCACCAACAACAAAACCCCCTAATTACTGAACAGTTTGCAGAGAAGTGCCAATCAGAATGCAAAGTGGTGCTGCTTCTAACAAACAGACAAAATGTACATTTCCTGAAGAAAAAAAATGTGAGGGCTGGTAGCTGGTACTGCTCCTGTTGCATACTTCATATATACCTCATTTGTTTTATTTAATGTATAGAGTGTGATCTCTTTTTTATTGTTTAAGTAATCTTCTGAAACAATTCAGCAATTTCACTGTGCTACAAAAGTACCACCAACAGCAAAACCCCTTTACTTAACCTTTAGAAGTCTCTGCACGCAAGTCTCTTTTTGACACACAGAAATAAATATTAAATAGGAATGACCCGACCCGGCTACTGTTTATTTTTGATTTAAAATATAATATGGTGTTTTAAAAAAGATTATTAGCTTTGCTATTTTTGGTTTTAAACAAACATTATGAGACTTAAAATGTGAGAATTTTTATTATTACAATTTCATTTTACAGACCCCAAGTAGGTGCCATCAGTGTCATCTAGTGGTGAAAAGAAGGGATAATGAGTGGAACTACGAGCACCTGTGATATGGCTTGTGTTTTTCTAAGTTTTAGCACAAAAAAGCACAAAGGAACAAAAAGTGCGTGGAACAGTGTATACAGTTTAGAAGAGGTTTGCCGGTTTCTCTTATAAAATTTTCACATTGTTTTGTTTGTCGCTGTTTTTTGGGGGGATTTCAATATGTTATTTTGTTGCACTTCTTTTTTTCATCCTTGTCCAATCAAAGCTTTGTTTGATTTGAACAGTTTTGTTATCTCCACCTGGTGTGGTGTTTCCTGGTCTAGATGGAAGCAGTGAATTGATGTAGTCATTTGTTATTTTTCCCATTGACCAGTTTGCATTAATTACGTCAGGACAGGAGGGTGTTAAAAGGAAAGGGGGAGTGATTGAGAGATGTAGGCGAGGGGGAATGATTCACGAGTGGGAAGACTACCTACCTATTTTGTCTCACTTCAAATCAAATCACTTTTGATTTTTGAATCGCAAACACTCTACATGATTCTACTTTAGTCTGGTGAATACTGATGGAAAAGGTGCGGTAGCTGTGTGTGGGTATTAAAACACCCACATCCCCACACAGTTGTGATGCTGCACTTCTGCAGGAGAGTGACTTCATTCAATGTACGGCTCAAAAAAAGATTGTCGTTTTGCATTTAACTCTTCCACATTGGTTTTTTTCAAACTCTGGAACTACACCTAATTTAAGCGTCTTGTCACTTTATCAGAAGCCTATGGGTGACGTCACAGACGCTTCATCATAGTGTTATACAGTCTATGGATAATCACTGAGTTTTCAAATCCTAAATGAGAAAATTCCAGGCTCTCTTCCCATTTAAAATGTTACCAAAATGATAATACCGTACTCCCTGTTGGGTATAGAGTGAAAGAAAAGTCATTTTAGAGTGACTTGAGCCAAGAGACCAGCAGCGATACGATGCGTGTTCTTGATGGAAATGATTTTAACAAGACGATTTTCTTAAATCCCCTTCACAGCTTTCATTCATCTGCCTCCTGCTATCACAGAATGCTGCTCTACCTTCTCTTCTGGACGAGTTTCTTTCTGTTGCTCACGAACGGGTGAGTAGAGATAAACGCCTGACACATTGGGATTGAAAATCACTTGTTCCACAATCTTAAGGTGTTACAACGTCTCTCTTCCAGTGAAAGAGGGTTTTACGGCAATCACTTTGGAGAGTGGAATGATTCTCAACTGCAGCCGACTATCCAGAAGCTGATGAAAGGCTACAATCGATATCTCAGGCCAAACTTTAATGGTACATGTGACCTGCCACTAATTAAATATAGACTAAGAAGTGATACATGAATAATAAAAGCCTGTTTCCCACAGAAGGGCCCGTTGAGATCGGAATGAGTCTGGACATTGCCAGTATTGACGCCATCTCTGAGATCAACATGGTATGTGTTTTGTTATAATCGCAGTTTATCGGTAATATTCTGTTGTTACCCTTGAGCTCCAAAGCATTTTGAAAATTTCTCTGTTATGCTAATGTTCTTAAGCACCTTGAAGTGATCTTTATTTACTCTTTATTTTTGATATCTGTGCCTAAAAATGTTACTTATAAAGTACAGTGCTCTGCATAAACGAGTACAGCCCGGAAGCCTTTAGTTTCCTTTCAGAATCAACATTTTCTATGAGATACTACACTACAAAAAACTCCCTACAGAAGGGAGCATTACACTACAGAAAAATACAGGTGCCTACTGTGAAACATGGTGGTGGGGGTGTCATTATGTGGGGCTGTAGGGGTGCTGCTGGTGTTGGGGAGCTGATGCACTCAACAATTTTCTGCTCTATACTGAAGGAGAAGACGCTGCTATCACTCCGTGCTCTTTTCAAACATGACAATGACGCATAACACGCGTCTCAGCTACTGTTGCATTTCTGAAGAACAGGGTGATGGTGATGGAAGTGTCTCCGGATCTGAACCCAATCGTGGGGAATTCTGAAGCGACAAGTTGATCAATCTCTATTCAGCATCCGGCTCTAAAAGAGGTTATTCTTGAAGAATGGTAAAAGTTTGTTCCAACGTGTTCATTCCATGTCCAGAAAATCACAGCAGCTGTTTTGAATAGAGTATGAATCTGCTATTATTTCATTTTGATTTCAAAAATAATGTGTAGGTTTCAAAGTTTTGATATTTTTTGGTTTCAAATGAACATTACAAGAGTTATAGCTCAAAATTTGCAAGGTATTTCAGATTAAAATGTGAGAAAATGCATCAATATGCCACCTAGTGGTGAAAAGAAGGGATACAATAACACTGTGATACAGCTTGTGTTTTTCAAAGTCTTGCAAAAAAAGAAGAATGGAACAAAAAGTGCTTGGAACCGTGTATGAGGTTTAGGAGAGATTTAAAAATGTTATCGAATTTTCACCTGGTCTTTGCTTTTCGGGGGGATTTATGATTTTTATTTAGCCTCAACACTTTTGTTAGAAAACTATTGTTTGTTGTCAATATTTGAGATTTTTGCAGTAAAAATGTAGTACTCTGAGTTTCTCTTTTTTAACATTTCGGGATTGTTGTGGAATTATTGTGTTATGTAATGATAAAATGCTTGTGAAAAAAAAATGCTTGTACAAAAAAAAAATTCTATACGGAGCATCGTTATAAGTATAAATTATTAGAGCAAATAGTAAAGTAGTAAAAAAATGCTTGTTCAGTAAAACTCAGCCTTGTGAAAAGTCATTGAGCTACTGATTAAAGGGGATTTATGCTGAGCATTGTACCAGATTAAGTTCAGGCAAAGTAAGATACTTAATAAACCCTGCCTTTAAAAAGATGATGACTCTCCTCATTAGGACTACACAGCAACTATTTTCCTGAGACAAAGATGGCGAGATGCACGCCTGATCTTCCCTGGAAATGAAAGCCTGAGTCTGGATGGGAGACTTGTGTCTCTGCTGTGGATCCCGGACACATTTATCCCAGACTCCAAACGCTCCTTCCTCCATGATGTGACGGTGGAAAACCGTCTGATTCGTATCTTCAGCAACGGCACGGTGCTCTACGCTCTCCGGTAAACACTGGCTTCACATTTTTACCAAACAGCTGCTCTAAGCAGATGTATGTGCATCTGGATAGGCTTCCCAGTGGAATGATCCAATCAATATTCCTGCCTTTCAGCATCACAGCAACCATCGCTTGCAACATGGATCTCACCAAGTATCCGATGGATAGACAAGAGTGTACTCTGCAACTAGAAAGCTGTAGGTATTTCCCTATTCAGACTGTTTTAACTTAGCTTATAATATTAATGTCCTGTACTCCCCCTTAAGCCTATATTGTCTCTGCGTGCACAGGGGGCTATAATCTACAGGATGTGGTGTTTTACTGGACCCGAGGGAATGACTCTGTGAAGGGGTTGGACACACTGCGTCTGGCGCAGTACAGTGTAGAGAGCTACTACACAACGGTATCAGAGGCTGCATATGAAACAGGTAAAACGCCTCAAAAACGTTACTGACATTTATTTTCAACTCAGCAGGTGCATTCTTCCAAAGTGTCAATGTAACCAGTTTTTACACAATACCAAAAAATGAAATTAATGAATACAGTACTGTGCAAAAGTTTTGGGCAGGTGTGAAAAAAGTTGTAAACAAAGATCTGTTGCAACAACAAGGTCTCTCCCAAAACGAAGATCAAAGACGCAATGGTTGGTCAAACTTTGTGCAGCAGTTGTGGATTTGGTCAGGATTAATGGTGTTGTCATTGCTGAGGAACACAGGCATATAATTCTGCAGCAGGACAACCCCAAACATAGAGCCAAAGTAATAAAGAATTAAAACTGCAAGCAATGATCAAAGGGCTCGTGTACATCGGCTCCCGGTGACCAGATTGATGTAATATGCTTGACGACCAATCCTTCCTTATATATAAGGTGTATTCAAGTGAAAAATGTGAACGTTACAGACGCTGTGGGTTGCTATATCGATGTATTCATGGGCTCTAACACACCTGGAAAGTTTCATATCGATCAAATTATTGGGAACTTCCTGCTTCATGATCAAACATCGAAATTCAGAAGGAATGCTGAGGTCTTTAGATGAGACTGCAGGAGTTTGATGGTCTTTACGAGGAGTTTGTTAAAGTACAAGGCCTGGAATTGTACTAAATTTGACAAGAAAATTCCAAATAACTGACTTCCTGTTGGTTTTAGAAACTCGTGCCAATTTACTTTTTCAAAGGTCCCTTACATAACTGTTCCAAATTTCAAACATGCACTTCAAACACATAATAAAATAGAAGTATAAGACTGACGATAATGGGATATTGCTAATTACCTTTTGAGACAAAAAAATCCCAATCATTTTAAAAGTATGGGGTAAGTTTTTAACTTATTAGTCCTATGTCTCTTACTTATTCCTTCCCTTGTGCCTAAACCCTTTGCTCTGAATGATCTGCAAATGAGTCTCCTGGATCTTTGTTTTTTACATTACACAAGTTTATTGCTTAATGTTGGTGTTACTAATCTAAAAAAATGGCACAATATTCCTGTAAAACTAGCATTTTTTAAAATTATTTATATTACTTTTACTGACCAATACATAAAACATGAAATAATGGTTTTCATATATTGGAAACCATTATTAATGACAAAAAATGCATTTCTAGGTCTTTTTGGTGGCCATTTGTTTAGAATGTGCCTCTAGAGAACGCTGAGGAACAGAGAGTGGAATACCCCTTCAAATAAATTCATCTTCATAAACAAAGAAACGGGACACCCCTTCGCCTCATATTATGCACAAAAAATGGGCTTAGGGAAATGAATGCCCGTTACACCCAGTAAAGATGCTAAATGATTTTCTTATGTCGCACATCAGAACTCCAAGAGGGCGACAAGGAAGTATATTGCATGCACACTCACTGGCCAATTTATTAGGTACACCTGTCCACCTCTTCATGAATGGACCTTTCTAATAAGCCAATCACATTGCACCAACTCAATGGATTTGCTGCGATCTGCTGCAGTTCAAACCGAGCATCAGAATAGAGAAGAAAGGTGATTTAAGTGACTTTGTTTGAAGCATGGTTGTTGGTGCTTGACGGGGCTAGTAGTAACAACTGATCTACTGGGATTTTCACACAGCCATCTCTAGGGTTTACAGAGAATGGTCAGTCTCAGACTTGAGACTTGAACATGACGATAAAATCAATGTACTCAAATGGCCTCCACAGTAACCAGATCTCAATCTAATGGGACACCGTTGGGATGTGGTGTCAGCATTTTACTTTATTGTACACCGATAATCAAAATATACCCTGGTTGTGTTACAGGTTTTTACCCGAAGCTCATCCTTCACTTCGCTCTGCGCAGAAACGTCCTGTTCTTCATTTTGGAGACCTACGTGCCCTCGACGTTACTAGTGGTCCTATCGTGGGTGTCCTTTTGGATCAGTCAGTCCTCTGTACCAGCTCGCACCTGCATCGGTCCCAGAGTTAATCCCTTCTGAAAGCATATGCAACTTTAAATAAAATTATCTAATTGCATTTTCTTTCGAATCAATTGTTTGACAGGAGTGACGACTGTTCTTACCATGACCACACTGATGATGGGAGCCAGGACCTCACTTCCCAATGCCAACTGCTTCATCAAGGCTATCGACGTGTATCTTGGCATCTGTTTCACCTTCATCTTTGGAGCCTTGCTGGAATATGCCTGTGCTCATTTTTGCACTATGCAGCACCAGACTATCCTAGATGTGCAGAGGGTGAGGAATCTATGACTAATAAATATAGTTAAAATGATGTGTGTGACCTGAAGTAAATATCCCATTTAACTTCTAACAGGAATTGCTCAGAGAATTCGAAGAGTCGAATGGTTCCACCTACCTGAGTAAGTCACCCAAAAAGACACAAACAGAAGAGCCCACTCGACAGGAGGTGCCTGAGCAGTCTGTGGCCTGTGAAGGAAATGAAGTCGTAGAACAGACAAAAGTGACTGGATGTGGTTTGGACACAGTAAAGGAGATCTCTCGTAAAGCAGCGTCCATAATGACTATCGAGAATCCTCACAACATCGACAGACATTCACGCATACTATTCCCCATGGCATTTCTCCTGGTTAATATCCTCTACTGGCTCTACTATCTTTTATTCTAATGGACATAAAACTCCTGAGATGATCAAAGGATTGCACAAACAACTGAAACAGAGAAAAGACTGGAAATGCCTAACTGTTTCGGTTCCAATAGTGCCAGTAAGAGTTCATTGCTGCATTGAGGAAGGCGTGTATGCGACTAAATGTAATGGAAAATGAAGACAAGCGCATTAAAACACTGCACGGACCCATAGGCAGGACACAAGTGTACACGCTCACTATTATTTCTTAAGAAATTGCCTTCGCATCGCTGATTTATTGGAGTTTGTTGCTTTCCCTGCCTTTTTCTTCTTGCTGTTTTGCGGGCTGAACATCAAGCGCTGTAAGGATGCTATAAACTCCACATGCTTTGGCGATATTATATGCTATCAATAAAAGCAATGCTGGTATATGTGTGCATGTACACATAGATTTCAAACTATAAAAGTTTCAAAAGTGGTTACCGGTATATATAGTGTTTTATTGGGGTTATCCTGAAAATAGTGATTCAGATAGTTGTAGATTTCTGGTAGAGTTTTCCATAACTAAGACAGACTAAGGGCACTGATTTGTACTTTTTAAATTAGTTTTTAACAAATGTTTTTTTAACATCAATCACATAAAATCACCACCACCACCACCACCACCAAAGTTAAGCATTATAAACATAACTGCACATAGTAATCCAAGTAACCTACAGATATTTCAAATAAGGTTTAAAACTAGTATGTTTCATGAAACACATTGCTTAAATTTCAAATAAATTCGGGTCTGAATTTGAACAAATGTTGTCAATTAACGTGATAAATGGGTTTGTTATTTATTTATTTTTTTTTTATTCAAATACACATTTCCCTGGTGCTACTATTTGTAAGGTTACCTGCCAACCTTCCAGATTCTGATTTGAAAATCATCGTGTTGTTTTCAAAGCCATTAAATTACATTTCCTTTTCTTACATATGCGATAGAAAACTAAACATGATTTAGCGCGCGAATTCAGTCAGGCCAAAGGGTGGTGCTGTTGCTCAAAGTCATTTAAATATTACCCAATATTCAAAGAAGAAAACTCCCTACCCAATCAGAAAGCTTGTTACTCCTTAAAACGCAGCCGCGAAAGCCGTTTTCAAAACAAACAGAATTTCCTGAAGGTTTGACCATAAATATACACAGCTAAACGGTACGTTTTCGAGACTTTCTTTGCTTAAGTATGTGTATGTTCTAGTTGAAATCAAATGTATTGCCTGTTGCATATTTATTTTCCCATTAAACGGTTAACGTTAACTCATAGCAAGACCTCTGTTGAGTAAAACATGTTTTGTTAAATAACGTTAATGCATTAGTAAATCAAACGGTTGGCTTTTGTTGACTTCACGTTGAGCGTGGGACCAGATGTTTTAACGTTCACTTGTCTCTGCTGTCTGTGCAAAACGACAGACATGGAAACCATAATCTTCCCTGATCAGGATACCAGCAGACTGACCACCTCAGTATTCAAGCCTCGCCAGAACAGACTGCACTCAGCTGCAGACATGGAATCTAAGATTTACACGAACCAGGAGAATGGGCTGACCACTCCGGCTCTCAAATCTCGACAGAACAGACTGTCCTCAGCCCCAGGTCTGTAACGCTCCCTGTGATTTCTCATTTACAGACACTGACCCTCTGCTTGTCACTCTGGGTTTTTATTTAACTCCATTCAAAGGGCAACCTTGTACTAATAAATTTGCTCTTCATGGCAGAAGTGGCGCAGCGCTTCTCATTCAGTTAAAACCATAGCAGATTGATCAGCAGTTTCTTTAGACAATTGATCTTCCACAATTGTAAAGAAAGGCCTTTGATAGTTTTAAACATGGCCAATAAAATGGGAACAGGGCTGTGCTTGGAAATTCACTGTGTACCTTTCACAGAACGGTCACTCTCAGGTTAATTGCAGCATGAAATCAAATGCATTCATTTGTTTGTGTAACTTTTAAACACATCTGCGGACCTAATATTTGTGGTGTGTGGTGAGGAAGCATTTTCTACTTGTTTCTAAATGGAGAGAAACATTAATTGGCTGACTTGAGAAAGATGTGAGATTTTTATGTGCATTTTGGAATATTGCAAAAAAAAAAAAAAAAAAATCTGGATTGTAACACCAAGATGCGCATAAATTGACAATGCCCATCAAAAACTTACCAGGATAAACTTTATCCGATAAGAAAAAAAGTGCATAAATTTTGTTTGAAATGCATTTAATGAATAAATCCTCTATGGATTTTCTCTTGCAACTGTGGCGCAGTGGGATGGCATTAATGGACTAACTAACGGATTCATTTCATTGGCCAAATGTTGTCTTAGCCAATCTAAAATTCATAAGCCAAAGTCGATCATCAAAGTGGTTCGGGATAGTCACCTCCCAGTCTTTACCAGCTTTTGGGAGTGTTTTTTTTTTTTTTTTTTTTGGAGACAGTGATTTTAGTCAATATTGAAGTTTTGTGCACAAACTTTATAAGCATCTTTGGATGGAAATGTTGCTATTGTTTGTTTTAATTGAACATGTGAAAGTGGTTGCCAGTTATTGAAAGGTTAAAAACAAGGGAAGGGTTTCTGAGCACTAATGGTATCCACTTCAACATTTATACTATTTATTATTTCTAAGATATTTATTTCCATTGTTTCAAATGTGCTACACTGGTGCAACATTCATGGCAAACGTTCCCAATACAACTCAATTAATCTTTGAGGGCTTCATAACGACAATATTAACTAGCAAAGAACCAAAATAAAATTTATCAAGTGCTGAACATTTAGAAACCACTACAGTGTTAAGGCCAATACACAGCAATCTGAATTTTCGGTGTGATGTTTCGGATGACAATGCTCCTCAATCGAAAACAAGGGGTGCCAATGGAACACCACACAACGGACAGAAGTTATGCCAATGAAAATTTTTGGATTGCCATATCGAATCTGGTTTAGCAAGGAAAAGTAATTGAAAGCTGGCTCCTTTAATGTAAAAGAGTCATCCCTTTCAATCAACATGGTATTGGAATGTCTTGAAATATTTTGATGAACATTCAGATCCCGTGCTATAAATCGTGTGAAGCTCAGATTATGTGTGGCACCTGCAAAAATATTTCGGTCCAGTGAGTTTTTTTTTTTTTTTTTTTTTTTTTTCACACAAAATGTTGTACCTTGGTCACTTTTTTTTTGCCTCTTTATTATGCTCATTAACAATAATTGTATTTTGAAATTGGAGCCGGTTTTGCTTTGCAGTTTTCCTTATTGTGTAAGGTGAGGTGAATGTTGAGCTCACTCTCTCCCTCCTGCGACTGTAGTGACCTTGAGCAAGTCACCACGGGTTAAATGCAGAGCACAATTTCCTGGTTTGGATCACTCCATTCTTGGATTTAATGCCACTTCACTTTAAATGCATTGTTTTAGTTCACCAGAGAGTGATGTATCATGGATATCCCAAATGATGAGTTTTTCACACTTGTTTTGCACTTTCAGATCAGTGCTTGAGAACACCTTTGAATGGAAAGGTTCATCTTGGAGCTCCATTGCAATCTAGCCGTAAGGCTCTGGGAGCCATAAGGAAGGTGGTTTCTAACAAAGGCTCTCATGAAGCTGAGAAGACCAACCCAACTGAAACTAAGGTTGATTTTGATAACTGCCCCAAGCTGGTGTTGAGAGTAATATATATTTAACAAGTGCGTTAAAAGTTATTATTTATTCACCACAAGGTGCCTGTCCTTCCTGCTACTGAGGAGTTACCTGAAATTGAGAAGTTCTTTCCATACGATCCAAGTGGTGAGTCTGATTGATTCAACAGCTTTGGAACCATGTCGATGAGCTTACTGTTGACAGTCCTGTTGTTGATCTTGCAGAGTTTGAGACCTTGAGTGTTCCTGATGAAGTCTGTCTGAGCCGCTTTTCTCTGGCTGGTTTGGGCAAACAGACCTGGCTTCCTGCTTCACCCGTGAAGGGACTAATGTTTGTGCCAGAATCCCCTTTTAAGATGCCAACAGGTAATGGTTACACTTAAACATGTAAATCCAGTCACACAGATTTAAAATGGTACTACTTTTATTTACTTTTATTTTTCCCCAGCAGATATGGAGTTCGTTGATGAAAAGGATGCCTTCCTTAGGACGATCCATGAGCTGACAGAAGTTGAATTGCCCCCTGAGTGTGATTTTTAAATCTATGTATTTTTATCAGTTCAAATAGTGTTGTGATGTTTCGAGCCTAGTTAAAGGTCTGAGTTTCTACGTTTTTATTTTTGTGTAAATCTTGCTTTTAATTGTTTTACTTTTTTGCAATTGTAAACCCTATTAAACATATTCCTGCTGCAATCCCAACTGTAATGTGGGTTCAATGTGTTAAATTCTTTGCAGTTTAATTTAAAAGCACACATACTTCATTCATTCTGTTTGTGACTAAATGTAAAAACTTGGTTTATGTAATTCATTGGCTGGCCACTTGAGGCTGATGGGAGTAGTTGCCCATTGACACCCTTGTTAAAATGCAAAAATGTATTGATAAAAGAACAAAACACTTTTAAGCCTGATGCAATAAGGGTTTTAATCCCATTTATCGTGACCACTATAAGAGGATGTTTTATTTACTTTAATACATTGCTCAATCAATTAATGATTTCGTACCACAGAATTTGTGAATTTCAAATGTCATTTTTTTTTTATCAACATACCCTTACTACCCTACAATGTTGTCGAATTTGGTTCAATCCCAATGCTTTTTTTTTATATACATTAGATTGGTTCTTGTGTTATGTAACCTGTTTACCTTCACAGATTCTGAAGCTTTGAAGAAAGAAATCAATATATTGTAATTAAATGAACTAAAAAAATTTCCTTATAACCCTTTAATTCTATGCAGGTAGAAAAACTTGCTTTTGCTTTTCCAATGGTTTAAAAAGAAGATTTAGTTTTCTGGTAAGGCACCTGGCTGCAAGCTCTCTCTTCCCCTCACAGAGCGGTCCAGAAGAATGCTAATTAGCTATTCCTATTAAAAATAAACTTAAGGTTTAATTGTTTTCTAGTCTGAGCAGTCCGCATGGGTGGATAATCTCACCAACTGTAACAACTACAAATATTAAATGGGTATTTGTTTATTTTTTGTTTTATTTAATTTGTGAAGTTGTGATTTGATTCAACAGTACTTGAATACTGCTTTGAAAACATTGACATTTAGGAAGAGTAGGAGACGGTGAAAGAATTTATGTTATGATCCAAGCAAAGAATTGAAAATGTCTTAAGTGAAACATACAAATACAATGTTTAAAACATGCTTTTTTTATACTTAAAGACTTTAAAGAAAACGTGTGCATGAACACTATTTTGCATGAGTGTTTTTTTTTGTAGAAAATAATTTGCAGAACTTCAGTGAAAAAGCAAAACATTTATCAGGAAAAAAATAGACCATTGAAGATATTTTGGGGACAAAGTGGTTAAATAAGGCATTGTAGAGTATTGGGTTACAGGCTTACAAACCTGGATACAGGATTGGGGATATAGTTTTTTTTTTTTTACAAAGAATATGAATAGTTCAGTTCGCCGGCGACCTTCCTGGAAGGAGTTAGTATGTTCTCCCCGTGCTTGCATGGGTTTCCCCTATAATCCCAAAAACATGAGGTTAGTTTAATTGAATGATCTAAACTCCCCCTTAGGTGTGAAGGGTGTACCCCCGCCTGTCACCCAGTGTGCACCGGCAGGCCCCCGTGACCCCAAAAAGGGGAATAAACAGGTTATTATAAAATATAAAATGGAGTTCACGTTACGTACTCCGTTACAGTAGGTGGCGGTATGCCCTTCACGTCATGATTGCTATCCGCAATAAAACGAAAAGAAGAACTTAAGAGAAAAAGACGATCGCAAATCAAAAGAAATAAACAACATGCTCATTTGTTTAATCTTTATTAAAAGAATATTCCCATCGCCATGTCTAAAGACATTTTTAAAGTGCAAACGTTACATCAATATTGTCAAAGGCATTAAGAAGAACGGCTAATAACTGAAATACCAGACATCCCATAAAAAAAAAAAGATTTAAAGAGGGATGTTTAAAATATATTTACAATTTTCGTATTTACATTCTACGTAGCACCATTTGTTTATGAACTGGAACAATTCCAGCTTTAGTTGAACATAGTTTGTACATTTTTGTTAGCATTTTCTAAAACTATAAAATATGAGACTGTTTAACACATGCACTTACATCCGCTTCTTGCTTTGCCCTCTTACTGATACTTTCAACTTACAAACGGTTATTTCCAGACCATTTCCCTTCATCAAACATAAAAACATTCAGTGCTCGATCTGCTGAATGGTCTCATTCAGTGTTATTTTACATTTATTATACCCCAACAGTGCTTTCTTCATCGCCAGGCGGTCTATGGAGCTTCAACAACCACAGTCTGTTTTAGTAAAAGCTCTCATGTTCTCCATGCATTGGAACACATTGAAACATCTTTTATCCATGTGATCAGTTCCTTTAAGTCGCCTTCTTTGATTCCCATTCCTGGTTAAAAACAAATGACAAAACAGGTCTTGGTTAGCAGAGTTACACTAGAACATTGTTCTCATACGGTCGTGAAAAATTACTTCACCTTCGCTTTCTGCATCACGTTTCCCTTTGTGGATGCGTAGATAGAAAGAGGCCGCTTGCGCATTTCAGAGGCACAGTTCACAGGGAGAAATGACTCAATATACTGAGTTTCTGTCTTCTGAGTCTGCAAGAAAATAAGCTTTGAAACTAGAGGCAAAACTTCTACTTAGCTACAGGTGTTTGTCATATTTCAAATGTTTATTTCCTTTCATTTTGATGATTGTGGAATGAATTACCAATGAAAACTCAAAATCAGTTGTGCAGAAAATAAAAAAAGTCACTAAAGACCAAAACAGAGAAAAGATTTAAAGAAATGTTGGCCAGCTGAACATAGAAATGTGTGTGTTTTTGCCTGAATTACTTCGGCAATGTGGCGTGGCATGGACATGACCAGTATATGGCTCTGCTCAGGTGAGCTCAGAATGCCCTGATTGTGGCCTTCATCTCTCCTAGATTGTTGGGTCTGGCATATACTGTGTTTCTCTTCAAAATAGATTTTTTCACCGGGTTAAGGTCAGTTTAGTTTACGGACCATTTAACAAGGAACCATGGTCCTTAAACCAAGTTTTGGCAGCTTTGCCAAAATAAAATTTGCATTTCCGTAAAGTCAGTCAGCAGCCGGAAGCATGAAGTGCTCTAAAACTTCCCTATGGATGGCTATGTTGACCTTAGACATCAGAAAACACAGTGGACCTTCACCAGCAAATTACAAATTGCACCCAAACCATCACAATCTGTGTAAACCTAATGCTGGACTTAAGCAAAGTAGATTCTGTACCTTTCCCCTCTTCCCCCAGACTCTGCAAATTGTACTTTGATCAGACAGGTCTTTGATCAGGTCTTTCGGTGAGACACTTCTGACACTGAGTGGCTTGGCACAAGGAAGTGGTAGCTCTTGAAGCACTAAATCCACCTGCATCTCTCCCTATTTTTAAATGGGTTTTGTTTCACAATCCTCTCCATGTTGCGGTTATCTCTATTGTTTGTACACTTTTTACTCCCTGCACCTCTCTATTAAAACCTCACCCTCCTTGTCCAAAGTAGCAATTGTCATCTTTCGGGCAAGTCAATCAGTAGTCTTTCCCATGGTTGTGTGGCCTACAGAACTAAACTGAGAGACTATTTAAAGGCATTTGTAGGTGTTTTGAGTTAATTATCTGATTAGTCTATCGTCAGTAAAGAAGCTTTTCACACCGATCGACTTTTCTGAAACACAGAATTTTCATTAACTGTCATCATTATAATCATCAGAATTAAAATAAACACGAAATATATTAGCCTTTGTGGAAATAATGAATCAACGTGTTATTAATATACTAATTATATGACCAGCACCTGTAAATATGAGGTGAAGTCCGTACCTTCTGTGCAGGTTTGGAGTCTCCTTGCATCCCTAGTTCTCCACCTGCCAGAGATTTCTTCAGATTCTCTTTCACTTGAGTGAGTTTGAGCTCTATATCTACTCGCTCGCCCTCTTTCACTCGGCAGCTCTCCTCCAGCTGGGACACGCACACCTCTAGAGCCAGCTTCTGCTTCTCTGCACATTCAGAGGGAGCATATACAGTTAGGTCTCAGAGAGGGAACAAATGAGTGGTTTTAGAAATACAAATAATGACGTATTATAAGTCACTACACTAAAACATTTTCACAGTTGCATCAATCCCTATAGGTACACTTGCAAAAGGTTTGAAATTTTGTAGAATTATAGTCAGGTGTATGATCAGTTAATTATACACAGTCATGAACTGAAACAGAAACAGTGGTGTAGGAGGCTTACACCTGGAAAATGGGTCTTGCTCCTCATCCATCAGTGTTTAGCACTATCTGAATGGTGTGATTGCCATTGGCCTTTTTCAATCGTACACTGGCTCATTGGTTAAGAAGAGGTGGAGGAAGGAAGCCATGATGGATGAAGCATGGAGGACAAGATGGATGAAAACCAAATGGTAAATTTGTTTAAATAGTTTGTTCTAACTGCATTCCAGGGTCCTTTTTTGATGCTTCAGGATCTCAGGTGAAGATATAGTGGTAAAATGTCAATTTCACAAAATAAGGGCTGTATTCACTACACTGTATGGTGAGCACCCCCTGCTGGCAAAAACTAGCATAGATTCCAGAAGCAACTTGGGATGGTGTTGGAAAATAACCGCTCAGTTTTTAAAATAATTATATTGCTACAGTAGTAAACAACAGAACAACTGCAGAAATTGTTCCAAGCAGCCATTGGAAAAAAGACAGGCCAAACAGGGACATGAAGAAAGTTTAAGTTGACTGGTCAATGCAACGTAAATATAATTTAACAAATGTTTGGTACCCATATCACATAGACCATCAACTGGCATTCAAACGTTATTATCAATTTAAAAAAAAAAGTGAGATATATTTGCAATAGAACATTTTGAGTGACCTCAGGACATACAGACATGTCACTTTTTGTCAAGATATGTATATGCATTTCCGAGAAGCAGTGTGCTGCAAAATGTGCATTTGCAGAACCAGATCGACAAATGCACAGGGTCTGAATCCACACGTGCATAACAATAGTTTTATTCTATTTTGTAGTGATTATGAGCAATTTTTAAAAATGAATTCAGATTTTGCAGACAAACTGTATAATGCAGGTATTTTTTACAATCCATCAATGTAAAGTAAATATAACATAATAGGTTTGGTACCCATATCACATATACCATTGACAAGCATTCAGATGTTATGGCCAAATTACAAATAATGTAAGATATCTTTTGCAATGAAATGTTTTGAGGAACCTCGGGATATATAGACATGTCACTTTTTGTCAAGATATATACATGCATTTGCATGTGTATCAGCAGAACGAGATGGACAATTGCATTGGATTGAATCCACACATGCATTATTTGTAACAACAGTTTTGTACAATTTTTTTAGTCACCGTGACCAATTATTTTATAAAATAAATTAAGATTTTTGCACACAAACAGTTTTGGGAAGGTATTTTTAGTTTTTTTTTAATACTTTTGCATTAAATTCGCTCCATGTCCATTTAATAAAACATTTGTATTTAATTCATATTTAAATATATATTAATTTAATAAATATAGAAAGAATTTATATTTAATTCAGTTTTACTAAAGATGCATTTTATTACATCATAAAGGCTTTTTTTCTCACCTGATGCACTCTTCATCTTCTCTTTTGTCTCTCGTTTCTTCTTTCGCAGAGAGACGAGTGTGTTTCTTATTCTGTCTATTTCCGTCTCTAAATCTTCTTTTTCTTTCAAGTGGCGGCGTGCATCTTCCTGAGCCCGTGTTTTCCCGTACCTTCCATATTGATTTGCATCTGAAATGTCAAGTAGAGGCCAAAGATCAGACGCTGGAAGTCTGGGGAAAGGTGGCAAAGCTTTTAGCAGGTTTCTGGTTTGGGAACTCGTGTGAAAGAAGCAGCGAGCCGTAGATCAAAATGAAATGTCTTGTAAAGCTCAGGTTACATTATTTGGACTGCTTTTGAAGTGACAGCGCGAGAACATGGCCAGCACATTTGAAATGGCTTAAATAAGGCTAAGAAGCCAGCAGGATTGTAATAAAAGTTAGCACCATTGAAACCACTGCACAGAAAGCTGTATGCAGCAGCTGTGTTTGTTTTAGTTGGTTCCGACACAAGGCAGAGTGTGTTGGGACTCACTGGAGCCGTGGCGCTTTAGGCTGATTTGTGGACTGGCTTTTCCTGTGTCACTGCCGGAGAAAGATGAACGGCGCTTTGTTTGTGTTCTTCCTCTCAATCTTGTGTTTTCCTGCTGAGGAACATGAAGTTGCAGGTCAGAAGCTGACTGATCTAAAAAAACAGGCTGCATCTTTTCAGTCAGAGACGCTGATTGTGTAAATTCCACTTGATACCATTTTAAAGACCAAACGATGACATGTTTCATGAGAAACGTCTTGATGCCAGAAGGCATATTTACAGTGCTATGCAAAAGTTTAGGCACCCCTGTAGATTTCCATAATTTTCCTTTATAAACCAACTGGTTAAGAAGTTTTAATTAAAGAAGTCCGGTGGCTTCTTTAAAAGGGGGAATTGTGATGACAAATGAGTGCATCAAAAAGATACATTTTGGATTCGCCCGGTCACCTGGTTGAAGGCAAACGCACATGGAGGAATGGAGCTTCTGTGTGAGTCTGAAGATCAGCAGGGGTTTAACAAGCGCTTTAAAGGCCGGGGGGCATGGGGACTGAACTCCAGATTACTGCACAAACTCGCGTCACACACTTCTCATCTTTCAAGATTGACTAGAGGGGCATATCTGACCTCATCTAAAGCAAGCTGTATTTAAAAAGCAGTGTCACGCTCATAAAGACGACTCACTCTTTTTCTCTGGGAATAAAGGACCGGCTTGTTCCTAGTCTGTAGGGATTGTAGGGAAATAATGATACGTATACAATATTTTGCATCAATATTCAAGAAATGTCATTAATAATCAGTAAATTCCAAATACTATTTGTTTTGCTTGAAGTGCAAGCACATTTTTTATTTGTTAAGTAGATGCAACTTGATTAGATAAACAAGTTCTATAGTTAACATCCACTGTGAAATATTCAGTGCATGTTGCGTTTATTTACATTTGAAGAGTTTGCTTTCAAAACACTAAAAATCCATATATTTTAAATTGCGTTTTCTTCCCCTAAAAGAAAAGGTTTGCATGAAAATGTATCATTGCTGTTTCAACCTGTAAAAGATCATAATGAGTCTCTAATAATGTAAAACCAAATCTACTTTTTGACGTAAACATTTAATAAGATTGTATATATAAGTTTTTATTAAAATTTTTTTTTATAAATCTAAGATTCCTCACACACCCCCGCATCCAAAAAACACCAAACATTTATTCCATCAAGAAAAAAAATACTGTTCATTTTTGTGAAAAATAACAACGATATTGGATGTGGTAGAAATAAAATTGTACAAGATATTGGTGTAACCACATCTTGGAAAGTATTGTGAAACAAAACCTGCTAAAGACTGCTGCTGAATAATGGCAGGACTTTGAATAGAGTTCACATTTTGGAAAAAAACTATTCACTCAGTGATTTACTCTTTATTCTAACAATGTTTTATTGTTAATTATCTCCAATGATAAAGGGATACACTGATCACAGATCTCTTTGTTCTGTAGTAAAATAAGTGTTTTGTTCCATGGCTATAGAACCATATTCACTATTCTAGATAAGTAGGATCTAGATCTACTTATGTCATTACACATTGGTCTGTATTTTTGTTTGCAGGAACCTATGTATTCGTCAGTGCATGTGAATTTTGTCTCAGATATACCGCCATAATTATTTAGCTCCTAGGTGATATGTCCCAGTAACTCCAGGATGTGTATTGTGGCCTTCTGAAGTTGCAATGAGGTATCAAAAAAAGTCTAAAAATATAAAAACAGACTTCTGGTGGACATTTGGAAGATTTTTGTTGAAATTGCATGAAACTATAGAAATAGAGGAACGTCAGTCATGCTGTAAATGTTCAAAAATCATAAATAAAGTAACTTTTCCTGACTCTAAAATAGCTTTGTAAATTAGATTCTGTTCTCTACATCTTTTACGTGTTCCAGGACAGTGTCCCTTGAAAACAACATGAAACAGAGATATAAATGTCTGCATCCAAACTACACCCACAAACCTCTGTGTCTTCAAAAGGGACCTCATCATACGTTCTGGAATCTGCGGAGGTTGCCCAACTAAAACAAACAAATCGGAATGATTATATTGAACGAGATGAACCATGATCGTGACACCCCCTCCATCCTCCTTTACTCACAGGAAGGAGTGACGGGCAGCCGTTTGGATGTTGGCGATGGTTTCTACATCTACATAATCATAATGAAGGGACTCAGGGTCTGCAGAGGAACCTGTTTCGGCCAACAGAACCCCCAGCCAGCGGCCCATGTCTTCAGAACAACTTGTCTAACACAAACAGGCAAAGAAAACAAACATTTAGGTACTTTCCTGTGTGTCCTAGAATTAGCATACCATAACAACATTTTTTGTTGCATGGCCATGGAAATGCCTATTTTGATACAGTTTGATAACATCAATAGGAAAGGGCAGCTTCCTTCCTTCCTTCCTTCCTTCCTTCCTTCCTTCCTTCCTTCCTTCCTTCCTTCCTTCCTTCCTTCCTTCCTTCCTTCCTTCCTTCCTTCCTTCCTTCCTTCCTTCCTTCCTTCCTTCCTTCCTTGATGGATGGATGGATGGATGGAGGTAAAATATATTTTTAAACAGCCATGTTTAAAAAAATCTTGTTTCTAGGCCTAGATGCACTTATGGTAACAAAATCTGCGGTAATCCTAAAATAGAAATTAAGTATTTTTTTGCAATATCTGTCAAATTTCTGCTGGTTGGACATTGATCTGTGGTATTTTATATTATATTGTTAATATATAATATTATATATTGTTTTATCGTTATTTTACAAGTCAAATCAATGTTTAAATCTGCCTTGAGAGACTTGTACCACTTAGGGGTCATGTAAGGTCAACCAAGGAATGCAACAGTTGACAAAAGCAAAAACATAAAAAAAAAAACAGGAGGAGGAACAGATTCCAGGGACTTCAATAAATTTAATTTTTACACTTCAATATATATATAAAAATATATATTTTCAAAGCTTCGACATCATCCACAATTTGAGATGAATTTGACATTTCTGAAAGTTTGGTGAATGAACATTCTTTCATTTCCACTAAAAAGAATGCAATTTTACTTTGTACAACCAAAATAATGCATAGTTTGCATTTTACAGTTAGCTTTACCTCTATGCTAACAGCTAACAGGCGTGTCTGTGTAGTTCTAATGGTCAGTACCTCTAAAGCTGTAACTTCTGCTCCTCCTTTCAGTATCCTCAGACCAAAGGGATGTTTGGGTCCAAGCCCTGGAATGATCTCACAACCCTTCAGAGCCAATGTGGTGTGGGGGACTCGATGTTCGCCTTTCTCATGGTAAAGGTGAAGAGATCCAGCTTGCACACGACACCAGTAATCCCTCCAGCACTGATTCAACAGCACTCCCACATAGCCTTCCATACACACGGAGAATTACAACAATCATTAAATTCTCCCACCTCACAGTGTAGATTTATTCCACTTCACTCCCTGAGATCAACATCTAACAAAGAGATTTAGACCAACAGGTGGTGAAAGAAATGGCTTTCGTAATATGAGAATAGAAAGAGGGTTTAAGGAAGAAAGATGAGCCCCGTACCACAGCGAGGATCCTGCTCGAGTGATGAACGGGCATCTCCTGGAAGAGGGGGCTTTCTTTTGGAGAAACTGATGATTCTCGTGATCTTTCTTCCTGCAGCTCGACTTACGGTGCCTGTTAGCTCAGACAGTGCACCTCGTTTGGGTTTACCTGTAAAAGTTCGCGCGCACAAATGTTTGGTGTGAGGTCTGCAGTACCGTTAGTCCAAAAATAAATCAGGAATCAGGAAGTATAGCTGTCTGATTGCGATTGGACAATATTTCACTATTAATTTTAAATCCTATTTAGATTTAATTTTATTTAGATAGTATTTTCCTCAACAGTCAAAAAATAAACATAAAGTTTATAGTGTGTCTCTCTGAATTAGTTGGGTTTGGCTGGTTGAATGATTCAGAGTCTCTCTCTTGCTGTGTGTGGGACTGTAGACGGCGCTGCATGACGACAGAACAAATAATCATCATGTGTTTCCTTTTGCATAATAACAACCGAGCTTGTGACATATTTGTTTACCATTCTCCTCACCTTTGTCATATTTAACATCAAAACTGAAATGTCTCCAGGTTTAAAAGCCTCCTCACAGCCCTCAACGTGCTCCGCTCTGTTCACGCTTAGTAAAACACGAGAAGTCCCGCCTTCCTCTGACTTTAGCGCTCACTGATTGGATATTTACACAAGGAGCAGTTCATTGATTGGATTTTTACTCCAGAAATGCTTTCAAGTTTTGAAATATTCATACATATGGGAGTTATTCAAATGAGGAACCAAAAAAACATGGTTCACAAGCACGTATTGAACAGAGTATTGTGACCTACCTAGTTTATAATATTACTTTCACCAAATCCTGTAATATTGTGATGGTGTTCACCATTTCTCCTTATTGTTTGTGCACTTTTCAGTCTATATCTGTGTCTCAATCCAGGTTCTGCATCCTTTTAAGTGCGGATTTCAAGGCCGCTTACATTACAACTTTCGCTGCACAAAGGCCTGGTAAAAATGTCTTTCAAATGCATTCTCTTTTCCCCTGAACTTGGAGGATGCATGGCTACAATCCTTCATGTCATCAGATATCCCAAGATGCTTTGGGCCTTTATTTCAAGTAAGAATTTGTACTTAAATGTAAGACATGGTTATTGTAGCCTTTTAAAACATCATACTTTTAAATCTAAAGACATGACGTTAATAATGCTAACACACGTAACCACCTAAATGTGATGAGATGTAGGTTAAACTGTTGGTACATAAGAAGCAAAGAGCAGTTTAGGAAAGTCTGTGATCAAAATGAGGCTAGACCTTCACTAAAACTTCCATTTCTGAAAGCATTTCTTTGTAATTATAGAAGGAGAGATAGATGAAGCTGGAGATCTCACCATTATCTCGGACACTTTCTCCACTTGGCATACTGTCAGAATCTGACGTTTGTTTCTCTATAGACGACCACTATAGAAACAAAAGTATAGACAGTATGTGTTTAAACCACACACACCCAGAACTCTTATCTATGACTAGAATACAATGTGAAAATGATTAAAACCACGAGTCAGACAGGAAATAGACTCCGACTGCAAAACTCTGATAAAATGTGTTTCCCGACACAGACACACAGATCATAACTTTCCCCATGTTTCATTCTCTCATAACCGGTCCCTTGAACTCGGCACATTATTTACTGCTGCTTTGACAGAGTGTAGCACTCTGGGCTTGACACCTTTTAATTTAAGCGGATGTACTGTGTAAACAATTCCCATGTGTTTATACACAAAGACAGACACTCACAGAAGCAGAAGGGGCTCTAATTGCACATAATGACTTTGGTTTTTGGAATTTTGTGAACATCGTGACCCAAATATTTTGTTCATGTTCAAACTGTTAAGTATCCCAATAATGACAAACTTAAGACTTCCAGTAGACATCCTTAAAGGGGTCAGGACAGAGTGGTTTCCCTACAAGATGGTCCCTTATACCCACTACAGAAAATGGAGTAATAAAAAGCCTAGTGATTTCATGCTTTCTTTTAAAGACTAGTCACTATAGTCACTTTGAGAATAAAATGTATGTTAAAAGTGAGCGATACGAGTGTGGTTGAGGAAGAGAGAGTAACAGTGTTCAGTAACACACTGTTCAGATAACTCAACAAAGTCTTTTTGGAGTTTTTGAGAAAAAGTATATTATTAATAGAAAAAACAGCATTTGATAAAGAGTTTTACAGACAGACGATATAAAAAGACTCATATTTACTAGGCGAATATTGAACATGACCCAAAATTGTGAAAGTTCTGAGAAAGACGTGCAAGAATGGATTTTTTTACATATAGATAACATTAGCTAAACAGACTATAATGCGGTCAAAAAGATGTTTGGTTATGCTATTATCTATTGAATAAGTTTACAGTCTCTACTCTCTTTCTCTCTGTAGTGAAAGGAATATACCTTTCCATAGAGTTAACTGGTAATGAACTAGATGCAAGGTAACATTTCAATTTCCAGTCATTATATAAATAAGTCATTATATAAATAATAGTATAAATATCTGAAAGCCAAATCAGAAACAAGCCTTTTTCTTTTTTGACGCGAAAAGTGTTTTCAACAGTTAAATAAAAAAATAGGTAATGTATTCTACCTCAGAAAACATATAGGCGTAGAACCCTAATATAATCGCTCACAGTATTATTGTTTCGCAGCTTTTAGGGCATTATTGACCTGCTTGAATCATTCTTTTTTATTTTTAATTCGTTATTAAATAATCTTACAAGTACTTGTCGTATATATATAATATTATTATTACATTATTATATTCCTAAAAAAACCTCATTAACAGGGAGTTACCACAACCAGAATATTCTGAAATATTCTTTCAATCCATCATTAGAACATTTTCTACGTCTTTAGAGATGACAAAAGTCATCAATGAGGCACAAAGTATAAGCATCTTACCTTATCCACCTCAATCTTCCTAGGAACCATGGGAGATGATGGGCTATCCAACCCAATCCCCTGACCCGTTACATCACGAACCACCTGTAATTACAGAAAATCTCTGTAATTTTCTGAGAAAAAAATTAGGTATTTTCTCATAAAATGATGTATTAGCATTAAATAAGAGGGACACTGTTTACTTGGAGCCACTTGTCAGCCTGTTCCTTGCTCTGGACAGCTAAAACCACCGCTTCTCCCCCGGGAAGAGAGAACCGAAGCTCATGCTTCTTCCTCCGGCCATCTTTAGGGATGTAGACGACGGTACAAAGGCTGAGTGGTATGTCGGTGTACGGCGACTGGTCTTTGGAGCTTTTATAGCACTAGAAAAGAAGACAATATATGTAAATATAACTGAAATTGTAGTTAAATTTAAAATATAAAATGGCAAATGGTTCACTTCCTACTTTTTAAATTTACATTTCGTTATGGTTTGAGAACGTGTGATGAGCCATAAAAATTATTAGCAGTCCTTCACCAGAAGCGAGGCATGCTTTTTTTGTATCAAACAGTTGACCAAAACCAAGTTTTCTCGCAGAAGTTTTCTTGAGGATGTCTGAAAATCTTCCTTTATTATTTTTACCTTCAACTCTGATGGGGTTTTCAGTATCAAACTCACGAGAGCATTACACTCCCCCCACCATGCTTTACTGTGCAATGCCTCTCCCTTCATTCTTCAAGCATAGACAACAAATTTATGGCCAAAAAGCTGTAGTTTAGTCTATGACCAAAGGACACATTTTCAATAACCACCACTTTTCTCCTGGTTGTCCTTCTCCTTAGCAAATTTTATTCTGGCTTGGAGGAATGACTTGGTCTTTAAAGTACAATTTAAATGCCTAACTAGTTTAATTGGGCTCAATTATGATGTCATCAGACATAATCATGTCTAGGGGGTTGTTTTTTATTATTGTATTTGTTATAATAATCAGTTAATATTATTATTATTATTTGCATTATTTTACTTAAGCAACAATCAGAATTTCCATAGGAAAACAAATGTCAAGGAGGGGGTTCGGCTAATAATTTTTTCCAAAAACACATTGCGTTAAAAGCTCATCGAAGCTAAACGTTCCAACTGTTCTTGAATCCAGAGGCAGAAAAATTCAACAGCCTTAGTGTCATTGCCTCAATACTCAGCATTCTTTGGTTGTGTGGGTCTAATAATTAAGATTGGTCGAGGATATAAGATTGCATAGGGGCTGAAAAAGTTAAATAATCTCAGAGATGTGAAAGGTGACTTGCTCTTTTGAACATCTAATAGACACAGTTTGGATTTTATATATATATATATATATATATATATATATATATATATATATCAGTCTGCAGATGAAATGCAAGTAGCTTTGGATAAAAGCATAAATAAAATGTTTATTGATTCAGTTGAGTTCACCAACAGCAGCTATTTTGGTTTTGGCAGCTCACCTGGAGTCTGTTCTCTCGGATGACAGTTAGCTGTTTGGCCCACTGGCCGAAGCGTTTCTTCCTCAGCAGGAAAGCACAGATATGACAATCTCTCACTGGAGCCATGGAGTTCTCCTCAGAGGGCCAGTGATGTGTCAGACGCTGCCCTTTGTCTTCCTCCTCCTCATCATATGACTCATAAGAACTGCTTAAGGCATCAGAGTCAATATCTGCAGGAGGAATAACGTTTCTTTAAAAACTTGGCACTAATAAGAAGTGGCAAAGGTCACGGCACAGGGGTGTAAACATACAGGAGTTTTTGCGCCGTCCGTTCACTTGTGTTGTTGGGTAATTGTTCTCGGCATCTTCGTAATATCCATCCTCAATGGAATTAGGAGGACTTGAGCTGCCTGCAGAGACACAAATGATGTTGATCTCTGTGAGGGGAATATGCAGGCAAACTTATGATGCAATATGCAAATGACGGGCAAATTTTTCAGTCATACCTCCTTACTTTAAAACTCACCCCTCCCACCCAAAATTGGTGAGAAAATTGCACGCGAAAATAGTTTAAAGAAAACATTAAGACAAAAATAAGAATGAGCAAAAAAAAATTCATCACTATAGCAAAAAAAAATTATAAAATAAAATATGTGTTCCATGCCAAACTTTCAATAAATACTTATATTTTACAATGCCAAGAAAAAAGGGAAAAAAGTGGAAAAATGTGTCATTTTCTGAAAATCATTCATATTTTCTAAAAAAAAATATGTGTAAACGCATGAGTGCTACTGTATTGTTTATTTTTAATTTAACTAACATTGTGTTTATGACAGTCTTCAAATATATTCAACTATTGAATAAAACGATTACTTTGACTAGCTCTGAAAGCAGACAAACTGAAGTGGACTCAAAATATTCCAGCGCATTCACACCTGGATTTAGTGCGATACACTTGAGTTATTAAAATAAACTAGCTTCAGAAAGTGGACCATTGAACTGAAAATGCGAAAAGTCCTTCAAAGAACTCCTATGTGGGCTCAACAGGCATTCCTGTGGAAAACAACCCAGGTTCTGCCTCAAGGCATAAGAATTTCTGTAGCTTTAAGGGGAAAAAAAGACACAGAAACCGGTTCTCTCGGGTTCCAAAGGCGCAACAAACTCTATTGCGAAATATGGCACTTTTTTATCGAGAAAATCTTCAAGCTATTGATTTATATTTGTTCAAATCAGATGGAAAAGGAGCTCATAACTTGGCTTCCAAAGTCCCTCCCATCACAACTTGTCAAAACAGTGGAGATCAACCAAGTTGCTTGGATCTCCATTCAGTGTTGCTCTGACCTGGGTCTTAAGCCAAAAATGGCTTCTCATAAAGGATCCATTCATCTTTCTCTTATTGTTTATTATATTTCATCACATAAAATGCCCTCGATAGCAGCACATGGATGCAAAGACATGTTCTTCCCATGCATCCAAGGGTTGTCACCAGGACATTCCAGTTTTTTTTCCACAGTCAAAACCTGTGTTTCTCATTGCCAGCGTTGCGTCTAGCGTATGCTGATTTATGTCAGTTTTCTGTTCTTTGGCGACTCCTATAGGTGATGCAGTGAAACAGGAAGTATATGCTCAGTTAAGTCTATTGCTCTAGCCAAT
Organism: Danionella cerebrum; assembly: GCA_007224835.1. Taxonomy (NCBI): domain Eukaryota; kingdom Metazoa; phylum Chordata; class Actinopteri; order Cypriniformes; family Danionidae; genus Danionella; species Danionella cerebrum. Next base: position 565,316 of record SRMA01026021.1, on the reverse strand, counting down.
AACAACACCATGTGATCACGACTATAAAAATAACAGTGAGAACATTTTTAGAAGAGGGCTTTATTTATGGACAGGAATGTTTCAAATGGACGAAAGTAATCTGAAAGAGAGCACGAGTGACCTGATACTAAAATTGTATCATAAGTTGAGCTTTCTACCACTTAAGCTTGTGACATATAACATACGTGACTTTGAATTTTTCCTATTTTCACAGGAAAGTAGTTCTTTTAAACTTCTAATCAATTTTCCATGTCAGACATTTTCAGAAGCATCCCATCGACTGCATCAGACAAACTCTCAAATTAAAGTTCCAAATAAAATATTTTTCCTTCCCTCCAAATTTGGCTCATGTAAAATCAGTTTCTGCAAAGTGTTTGGCATGGTATTTTGCATCGACTCACTGCGGCTTGTTATATATTCCGGCATCTTTCCAGGACTGAGCGGCACTGCCTCTTCATAGTATTCCTCTGGAGGTGGAGTGTTGGGCAGGGGCGGAGGCGAATCAACTGCGCTCTGGTCCAAAACAAGGTAAACAATTACATAGTCCATCTGTCTGCCCAGCCTTGTTAACATCTGCTATTCAGCGAATCATCACAATATCACAGTTACATGGCTCTGTTCCATCCCTACACCAATAACAGACGACATGTGACTTCTGCGTCCAATCAAAGCCACAGGTGTACAGCTGAAAAATGCATTTAAAACTGGCCATTGTGCAAATAATGGTTCACAAACCACTGACACACATAATAAAGTATCTGATTTCTAGAAGAGTGCACACTCTTTTATATTAAACTGGCTTGAAGTGGACTTTGCTGATCGTGACATCAGATAACAGCCTGGCGCTGAATTTGCATTGCAGCTGGACAGATTAGAACAGGTTTGAGTGCCACGTGATTAATCTTTCTGTCGTATCTCACCATCACAGTGCACAGCCATTACAGCACATTGACATCAAGGTTAACGATGCAATATATAGTATGAGCAGAGCATTATGGGTAATTCTCTGAGAGGAAAACATCTTACTGGCTTTGGGACTGCGCAGTTTGTCTCGGGGGCTTTCCTCGGCTCCTCAATTTCAACTTTCAGGTCTCCAAGACCACAATCTGAAGTGATGTGAAAGGAAATAATGAGCATGGCGATACAACAACAAAAACAAAGAAACAATAAATATTCTACCCTTACCGAAAGTATCGAAAAGGGATTCAACAAAGCTGGTTCCACTTCTATAAGCTGAGGTGTTCACATACATGTAGTCTTTTCCAGTGACTTCAAGAAAAAGAAAAAAAATGAGAACAGGGATTTTACACCACAATCCTCCAAATTATTTTTGTTTAAAACAAGGAGAAAAAAAGTCTATTAAAAAAAAAACATGCAGTTTTTCCCCATGAGTTGATCTGATTGTTTTGGCTGAGGAGCAATGGTTGTATTTTTTTTTATAGAATTGTAAAAAAAAAAAAAATAAATAAATAAAAAATATCAAAATGCTCCTGTTTTGGCGCCTTTCTCCCAGCATGAGGATTAAAAGACTGCTCTGTTCTAGGATGTACAGCTAGAAAACAACTGTTTTACATACAATCAGAGCCTATGCAAACATTCGAACTCCTGTGGTAGTGTCAAGCTATAGACATAGCCCTGCCTTTAATCTAGCTACACAGTAGGTAAAATTGTTGTTTAAGATAAACATTAGAAATGAAAGAAGATGCTCTGTTCTAGGGTGTGAAGCTACAAAAGAACTGTTTGACCTATAATCAGAGCCTATTATGACAAAAATAGTTGGTGACAAGGAGCAAGCCAGTGTTTGGAGGAACACATCTATTTTTTAGATACCCTTCAGATTCCATAAGTTGATATAATTTATCAAAGGAATCATTTTGAAAACACAAAATTCTCATTGGAACTCCTACAGTAGAGACATGCTATACACACAGATTTAGCTAGCCAGCTAGCTACACAGTAGTTTATATTGTTTTAAAAATTAGGATTAAAGGAAGATGCCCTGTTCTAGGGAGTGCAGCTACACATGTTCTACCTAAAGCCAATTAAAAAAGTTCCAGTGTGCAAGGAGCGAGCCAGTGTTTGGAAAAAGACATCTATTTTTTGACATGCACACACATTTACAATAATTCTTCTGTAATTATTACAGGTCAAATTTCTGCTCTCTTCCACATTCGCACAAAACATAAAATTAGTTATAACATCTAAACAATAGAAAATATAAAAAAATACATAAAAAGTTTTTTCACCACATGTGTCTGTGGGCTTTTAAAACACATTTTCACATTTATTATTATTTAAACATTTTGGTGAATTGATTTGTATTTTATTTAAAAACAAATTAGAATTGAAAGTTTCATTTACATTGTTTTCAGATTATGTTTAAAATAGAAAAAAAATAATATATATATATATGTGTTATAAACATGTTTAAAATACAACCGTGTGAAGCCAATTGATGCCACAAAAAATTTAAATTGAAAATTGATGCCACAAAAAAGTACCAGTATAAAAAAGTACCAGTATAAAAAAAAGCCCTCAAAAGGTCTTTTCGAAACATTGAGAAGTTTTCATTTGAGGTACCCCTTGACACGTTTTGGTCGGTGTTGCTGAAGGGTTTGGAAATTGAATGTTTCTGGAAAAAACACATTTTACTCAGTCCTGTCAATCTGATTTAGACAGAGAGTGAAAGGCCAATCCAAGGTGGTCTTCCACATCTGTTGACCCAATCCGTCCATTAGAAAGAAGAACATGTCTTTAATTAAGTCACAAACTAAACTCCACAAGACCAGATCTTCAGAATCTGATGCTAGACATTTACCCGAGGGTTGAAGCTGCCGAAGAAGGTTCTTCACTGCTCGTTTCTTCTCTTCTGTTGCACAGCTCAGGGTCTCATGGTCCAGGAGCTTCAACAGCACGTTCAGCTCAGTCACCAAAAGCTCCATCGCTGAAGGTTAAAGCTCAGGGTTAGAGGTTGAGAGAAACCAGACGACACAACTGCTACGGTTTGTCAATAATTAAACCACACACACACACACACACACATCGCTTTCAGGAAAATAAATCCATACACAAAATTCATTTAATTATATAATGGATTCATTTTTTTAAAGTATCAAAATACTTTAGTTTTTAGTCATCTGAATTAAATGAAAGGAAAATAATTTCTTCAACATCTTTTGCCAACATAAAAAGGATCATGGAGGAAAACTGCAATTAAATCGACAAAAATGAAAGAAAACCAGTCTGGAATGTTGCAGAACGCACTGTGTTCAGATAGTTTTAAGCTTAGCCGTTTAAATATCCTTACTATTAGGCATAAAATGTTTCATATTTATTAACAAACAGTATAAATGTAGTGAACAACTGTGCATCATTGTCCCTTTTAAAAAAAGGGGATGGTCTTCCACAATCATCGTCCATCTCTGACTCTGAATCAAGAGATCTAGACGCATGGCTGTTGGTAATATTATAGTCTACAGAGTGTCTTCACCATTGACACACGTCAGAAGGCTCTAAGAGTTATGTGCAGGGGGATGATCACGGGTCACCAGGATTATAAATTGGAACAGGTTTGGGGCTCAGATCTTCACACTGGGAATCTTACGGCCCTTTCCAGGTCTCAGAGCGATGAAAACCACCCTCTTGGAGTAACCAAAAACCCCTGTGCTGGCTCAAAGACATACTTTCTGACATGTTTCCAGCAATCTCACCACACAAGCTCGCACAGACCAATAATTACAGTCTGACATCTAATCTCTTTATATAGAATCTAAGAAGATCTTTAAAAAATATAATACAAGTATTATCAATTAAAAATGTTAATATATAATTAAAGCGAATGAACTCTGAAAGCAGTTTAGCATAATGCATTATTGTGTTTGTATGAACAAAGCAAGTACTGACTTTCAGATGAGCAAACCAAATTGTTCAACCTCTTTTAGCAAAGTGTGCTGCGTGACTGATGACTTTTGAAAACCAAAGTGATTTTCTCATCATGTTCAACCGCAGCACAACCTTATTCCCAATGACCCGCTCCAGCTAATGCTGAGTCTGTGAGGCTGAACGAACCCACAGTCAGCAAATAAGCAATTACACAGAGCCAAAAACTTGGATTTAAAGAATGTTTTGAAGGGTGAAAAACAAAGCATGAAACCATAAGAAGCAGATTAGGGCAGACGTTTGCTGAGGTGGATGAAATCTAACAGATCAAGGCTTGTGCCAGTGGATATGAGCTCATGATCAACAGTGTGACCGAACATAGGTTGAAAAAAGAAGGTGTATCACACAGCTGGACCATCTGGCTTGGACAGAGAGAAAGCCGAGCCAGAGTCTCCACCTCAAGGCCTGTGGGTTGTTTGATATTAACAGGAGTGGTGGGTCAAGATTTGAATCAACCTCTCTGTCAAACGCTCCACGCTTGAGTTATGTGGTCAAATATTATGTTTTAAGATTACATACTTAGTACTGTGCGAATTTTAAGGCATGTTGTTATGTTACACAGGTTGTGTATTAATTTCGCATATAGTTGTGTTTTTCTTGGTACTATTGTGAAGGCGGGGCCTGTGACGTCTAGAGTGTGGGATGATACATGGGACAGATTTTACATGTGGTGTTGACTTTTCAGATTGCTGTAGTTGGAGTGTCTGCAGAGCATCGTCGGTATGATTATTTGTACTTTTGACAGTTTACCAACTGTATTTACTGCCTTACATTTTTACTCGGGCCGTGAACGGATGTCACGGAGTGTTATGACTTCCTGCAATAAAGGAGAAAAGTTACATAGACGCCTCAGTCTGTTTATAGACGAGTTATCTGTCTGCTGACGTCTTGCCTTCGGGGCATTAGTGGGTGGCAGAACACACGTGTTGCAAAATGGTCTAAACAACAAATATAAATAATGTTTATTTGTGTAAATTACACAAATACTAATTATTCTGGGTAAACTTGCACAAAGTTTAGAATTTGGTAGGGTTCAGGTGTATCAGATGTAAAGCAACACTCAGAAGACATTGGCAAAGAACCAAAAGGCATTTTGGCAGGAGGAAATCTGCACCTTACACCGACTGTATGATTTTAGCTTCGATTTTCATTTTCAGGAATCGTATGGAACTGTCTGGAATTGAGTGCAAACAGAGCTCATTCCTGTGTTCGACAATCACAGTGTCATCTACCAAAGATGCGCTCTGAGACAAAAAGCACAAGGGATTCGCAGGCTGGACGTAAGATCTTTGGCGTGCAAATATCGGGAGCTGTTGGCAATTCACAGTTGTACAGTGTAGCAAAAAATGATTACCTGTGAGAGGGAGCAACCGAAAAAAATACATGTTTTTGGTTAAAATGGGGCTTCTTTTCTGTTTATGTGGAACTAAAAATTGAAACAAAATGGACGCATTTTTATAATAATCCGTTCCGCTCTTTCTAGCACACGACAAGAGTTTAGTTGCAACACGCAGTGTAAGAACAAAGACAAACTTCTCCGCCATTCTTTTTAAAGCCATGCAGGGTGAATCCACTGTCGCCCTCAGGCAGTAGGGTAGTCTTAAGACATCTACACACTGAGTTGAGATTCGCATAAATCTTTGGATGGCTTATCAGCAGAGAGCTTTTCATCTGCGTCAAGGAAATATTGATGCAATGACGCTCCCTGCCTGAAGATGGCGTTTGCACTACAATAGAAGCTCACCGTGACAAACGGGAGAGCAACAAGAACAAGTACACAAAGAAAAAATAATGGATGTCGCGTAGTTTATTCTGTTTGTCAAAAATGTGGAGAAAAAAGTGGCACGTTATTGCTTTTTTTTTGTTTCCTGAGCGAAGTCGCTATGCAAATATGGGATGAACACCACTGAGCGGCTCTTTTACCTCCTCTTCACGTCATCAAAAGAGCCAACTTTCATTGATCTTCTCCTTGTGAAAACCAATCCAATATTTCACTCCGAAACACTTTTTCGTTGGCACCAATCGTTTTGGTCCAATATGTGATGTCCCTTTGGCACCCATGGTTTAATATAGAGGTGTGTGGAGCTCAATGTGTACAGGCCTTTAAAGGAGCAATATCTAATAAATATTTGAGCCCTCTGTACTAGCGCTGCACTGTTAACCCTGTAAAGCCCACTGTTGCAGAATTACAACATCACTTTGAACAATTAAAAAAAAGTCCAGCAAATGTTTTTTTTTTCTCTCAAAACCATATTTATATATTTAATGGGTCCTATTGTTTGTCCTCACAATGCTATTGGATAGAAAAAGTGTTTATAGGTCTGATGATCTTGTCGTGAACTTACTCTACCTGCCAACTTTGCATTGAGCTGACCTCCTGTTTTTTGCATGACTTGATTTGACAAGATTTAAGTAAGTAAAATTCCTTAAATATTTTTTGTGTGTTTATTACAATGTTTAGAACATATACATATTAAGTTATTTTGGAAAACATTAATCAAATTTGATTTAGAGCTTATTATGTCTATGTTGTAATTCTACAACGTTGGGTCAGAGTGGTAGCCTGTTACATTGTTTAGGGACAGGTGTGAATGGTCTTGAATGTGAACCTGTTAGTGCTCTGGGGGGATGCATGTGTCCCTTCTAGTATAAGTACAGAGCATAATAGGCACAATAGGCCAATCAGACAGTATTGTTTAAATGTAGTGGAATTTGGTTTAGAATTTGCATTGGAATTGTAACAAGCTCTAAATCAAATTTGATTAATGTTTTCCAAAATAACTTAATATGTATATGTTCTAAACATTGTAATAAACACACAAAAAATATTTAAGGAATTTTACTTACTTAAATTTTGTCAAATCAAGACAAGGAGGTCAGCTCAAAAAACAGGAGGTCAGCTCAATGCAAAGTTGGCAGGTAGAGTAAGTTCACGACAAGATCATCAGACCTACAAACACTTTTTCTATTCAATAGCATTGTGAGGACAAACAATAGGACCCATTAAATATATAAATATGGTTTTGAGAGAAAAAAAAACATTTGCTGGACTTTTTTTTTAAATTGTTCAAAGTGATGTTGTAATTCTGCAACAGTGGGCTTTACAGGGTTAATCAACTAGCCATCTATATGCTCTGATTAATCTGATTGGTTAGTGGGCGGAGCTAAGAACTATGGGCGTTGCAAGGAACATCGAGCTGTTTTCAGCTAAAAAAAAAGAATACAGAATTACACAAACATGCATGAAAGATTTGGAATAAATTTGAGGTGTGTTTTTGATGAGAGAATGATGCTAAAATATGCTTGGAATGTCAGAAACATTGATTTTGCATAGAATGGCCATTTTAAAGCATATGTGATGACTAAACCCTGCTTTTGTCCAAATGTGATATCTTCTGTGTAATAAAAAATATGAAAGGGTGGTCTTTACATGAATGGTTTCAATTGTGAAGTAGTGAGGAGGAGGTGTGACACTGTTGGGAATTTATCTTAAAATAAAGGCACTCTGAAACAGAACGGAATTGGCTACCACAGCATCATGAAGAGGTAAGCAATCCCACACAGGTTCATTGGAACAGCATTTATTCCTCAAGAAAAAACGCCCACTTTTACGTCTTTGGATCGAGAGAGAGTTTTGGCCACTTCTGCATTGATGCTCAGCTTTTAAGTCTCCCAGCTTTTCTCTTTCTTTAGTCTCTATGTAAAATCCCACATACCCTTGAGAAACGATGATAGTGCAGTGCTCCAAAAAATGTCAAAATGCTTCAGCATCACATCGCTCCATAGGGAAGGTGAGGAGTTTAAAAGCCACAGTGAAACACAAACACTCTAATTCTCACAAACCCACTCTCGATCCCACACAGAAATTAATCATCTGGAACTGGAGCAAGCCTTGACACAAGTTGATTCACTGCAGTTGGAGAACTTGTTACTTGCTAATCTAACGCTACATATCGCCGTTCCTTTCATTGTGTCCCAAGCTGCCTTCCAGACTCTCCCACTGGTTTGCTGTATTGAGACGTGTTGACATAAGGGCCCTGTGATCACAAAAAGCCTTATTTTAACTCTACGTGTTGCCCTTACCATGACCTTCCCCAGGAGACATGGCTGAGTAGCAACTGAAGTGGCGCAAGTCTGGTAAGTGGACTATATGCTACAGAACATGTGACCACATGAATGTGTTCCATGCTTAAAACCACTTCCCCTCCCTGTTAAGCGACACAGATATTTCTGCAGATTCCTTTTAATATTCTGGTAACAGAAAATTAAAAGATTTCTTTTAATATTCACACATTCTTTTAGTTGTTTTTGAACATAACGTTACCAAAGCTCAAACTTAAAGCAGACAAAATTCTCCAGTAGGTCCAAAAAAGTATTTAGTGAGCCACTAATTCTCCCGCTTAGAAAGATGAGCGACACCTGCGTTTTTCATAATAGGTACATCTGAAATATGAGAGCCGATTTTTAAATAATATGTATCTTTTTATAGCAAGGACAGATGTTTTCTTAAGGTTTTCACACACTGTTGTTGGGATTTTGACCAACTCCTCCATGCACAGGAGCGGGGATATTCTGGAATATCCAAAGATATTCTATGGGGCTGACATAAACCCAACTCTTGGATCTTTAAGCCATTCCTTTGCTGTCCAGATGTACCAGTCATCTTTCGCTTTGGGGAGGTTTTCACTCAAAATCTCACAACACATGGCCCCATTAATGCTTTCCTTTACATGGATCAGTGGTTGACCAGAAAAAAAAACAGCCCCAAAGCATGATGTTTCCACCCCCCCATGCTTTACAGTAGCTATGGTATTAGCAATCCTTCTCCTCCAAACACAACTAATTTAGTTTTTACCCAAACTTTCTTTTTTGGTTTCATGTGACAATAGGACGCTCTCCCAATTCTCATCTGGATCATCTGAATATTCTCTAGCAAACTTCCCTTGTGGCTTGAGCAGGGTTACTACCAGCTATACCAAACGATATTGTTCACATCCTGCGTATCGTGGCCCTTTAAAGAAGACGTTATAGCTCTATTAGAACCAGAAATCTTGTTTGTGGCCAAATACTTGTATGACAACTGAAAATGTGATTTTTTTGGAATTTTATCTTTCATAATTGATGTATACCAGCGAAAAAAAGAACTTGCACTCAAATCTTTAGACACACTTTTAACTTTAGTAACACATTACAATCCAAAAACATTTTTCATTTACATTTTATGGGTTTTTTGACAAGTCAATACGACATCGAAACTTTGTGTGTCCGGGTCACGGCACCACATCTTGTCATTATTGCATGCTACAACTGAGTCAAAGCATGTTTGAATAAAGTCATGGGTGGTCCCAGTTTGGGCTCCAAGTGGGGAGGCTACACTTTTAAAGTAATGCAAACTCTAGTCTAGACAATTCAGACACTTTGGGCCGGGAGAAGGCCCGGATCTCCAGGGATGTTTTAAGTGGACATGAGGGCTCCAGACACAGGGTATAAGAGAAAGCGGGAAGGTCCGTAGAAGGAGGTTGTACTCTACCATACGTTTAACAAGCAACCAAAGGTGATCTTGGACATTATTGTTTTAGGAAATCCACAAACGGCTTCTTCACAAATCCACAAAAAGATTTATGTTAACGAAGCTGAATCTCAAGTAATGCTTTGTTATCATGAGTTTCCCACAAAGACCACGAGAGTCAGGTGAATCTCCAAATTCGATCTTAATGAACAAAACATCTCAAGAGGGCAGTTAGCCCCAGCTTAAACCAACACGAGTGCAGCAAAGCATATATGCTTCCAACAGAGATCTGATTTTGCGCGAGATCAAACGTATTTACGTGTCTCTTTATCTTGAGCTGCACCTGCGGAGGGTCATTTCCAAAGCCAAGCACAACACAGGTCTCCGTGCCTACACCCCTTCAAAGAGGCACACATATGGGCCGCTCTGATAATACCACATCAAAACAGCATAGTGGGAGGAGAGAAATCTACACCAGAGCTCAAAGTCGGATCCCATTAACCTGTAGGTTCTCCTGATGGCTGGGGTGTCCATTGCGTTCTTTTAGATCGGCCCTTTGGGAAATGTTGTCATATCTTTCTGTGAGAGCTCATGGGGGAATCTCAGCTGATAATCTATTTTTCTTTCTCGCTCACTTGAAAGCACCTTGCTGACTTATTTTGTTTCAACATAATCTAAAAGCCATGTCGAGGAATGTGAAGTTCCCGTTGAAAGCTGTGTTTTTGTGGACAATGGGGCGGTATTCCCAGAAATGCACCAGTGGTTTAGGAGTCAGCACCTCACACGCTGCTGCTAAAGTGAGGAATCATTCCACACCTCATTAAAAGAGCAGCCGAACAGCATAGATATACATAGATACACTCTTTCTGGAAACAAAAGCTGTAAACGCTTCAGTGAGGCCTTATAATATAAATACATTTTAAAGCTTCTTTGGCAAATAATATTCCTGAATATTAGGGATAAACCTCTAAAGTTGCAGAGTTTGTGAGCATGAGAAAGTGAGAGTCATTTCCCACTAGCCACGCCCCCTCCACTGAGACGGAGTGGCAAAACATGGGTTAAAATGGCTGGGGTTAACACCAAACTGCAGGTTATTCTGATGATTACAAGTTTAAGTAAAAAAACAATATATGATCCTCAGACTTACCAGATGACCAGTTTTCATAGACATAGGGATTGGGCCAGAAATAAGGATTTCCTGACATTTAAACATATCTGACTTCAACACAGAGTTGATCACTCCTACTGGTAATTACACTCCCTAGCCATGGTCTTTACATAATTTAGTTAATAACCCCCCCACAAAAAAGGGAAGACATTTATAGCTAATTACAAGTTTTTCCTCAAATTTTTTTCATTATAATTTTATATTTAAAGCCTTTAAAATTTTAATTTTTCAACACATCTGAAGTAACAGATCTACAGTAAAATCTAAAAAATAAATTAATTAATATTTCTTCACATTCACAGGCTAAAAAAAAAATTCCTTTTATTCTGGGAACAGTTAAAATGATATTTTATAAAATGTTTAAAAACTGTGAACAGGACATATAACATATTTCATTACATCAGCTGTTTGACAGCATTAGCTGCACAAAGCGTATGCCAAACAACATGTAGTTTTAAATACTGAATAGAATTCCTTCAATCAGTTTGTGGTTGAGAGCAGTCCCTGAACTCTTTGAAAATTAGTTCGAGCAGTCAATCGCACAACAGCTTTTGCTCATTTCCAGCATTTACTCAGATTTACTGCTGGCGCATGAATTGGCTTTTTGCCACCCACTCCATGACTTCTGGCTACCACAACATCAAATGTAATACAGCACCTATCACTATGGGGTAATAAAGAGAATGAGAATGCATTCATTCCCCCGCGAACTTTTGATAAAGCTAGACACAGAGAGAGCTACTGGTCTAATTGGATTCTATGATTTATGCTAAGCTATGCTAACAATACATAGCTCCATCTTTATAATCTAAATTCACTAGACAAAAATGTTTTAAATAATAACTGAAAGTACTATTTGTGCAAAACTGAGAACTTGCAAAGTTTCTTTCTTTCTTTAACCACTTGGGAGTAAGGGAATCATCCAAATTTTTTTTATTAGACATTCCATCAAAGTAATATAGGTCACATGCTAGAAATTAATTCTAAAACCTCTACACAATACAAACATCCAGTTTCCAAGGACAAACGAAAAACCCCTACCAGAAACAGCTGCAGTGGACACAGCCAGGCCCACCATCTTCTGTCCAACTAGAGTCATGCAGTTGTTCCTGAACAAGTCACAGCAGCCCAAGAGAAGAGGAATCTGCAGTAAAACTCACTCATTCGAGGTGCAAGTCTCATTTATCACTCCTCCATGGCCAGATCACCATTGAGTGAGGGATAGCAGAGGAATTTAGCCTTCTTCTCTGGTCTGCTGGTGTGTGTCTGGGGGTGGGCCGCTCACTCATGACTCTGTGTGAAGTAAGGGGAGGCACCCAGTTCTCATCTAAACCGGAGGGGCTCTAAAGCACCTGGGACAGGCCTTGTGTAAATATACACATCCATCCCCCACAAGGCAGAGAAAGGAGATCAAGAATCCCTCAGAACAACTGAGTCAAGCCAGCAGAGGATACATGAGAATGTCACCTTTGGGAACCCGGATTAGAGAAAGTAATTTAATGGAATTGCTCTTGTAAAGCAAACTATTATGCAGAACCTGTAGCACTTTTGCTCAGCTAAGGTTTCTATCAGTAGAATTGGGTTAGGGTTGGGTTATGGTTCAGTTTTCAGCAGAAATATACTAATTTCCAAGACATTTTATTGATTGAAGTCTATGGCTGGTTCATCTATTCATGAGATGATGAAATGTTCAAAGGCACCCATTGTATTCGTCAATGACAGCCCCATGAGGCGCTTGAGGGAAACTTAGGACATTTGGCTCATAACTGGGTCTGATCAGTCACCTGACCCAATTTGGACCATCGAACTTGTATTGGGCCTCTAAACTTGTGTTTGTGCTAATAACTTTATGTTCCCATACGCAAATTAGCCACCATTTTTAATTAAGTAGCTACATCTCGGCAATGCTAAAGTCTATTGACACAAAACTTGGTGTTTGTTGTAAGAATCATAATCTGAGGTTGAATGCACAGTTGCAGCCCGGTGTCCCCTAGTGGTCAGGAGATATGGAAAAATAGCTTTTTGGCTTTGAACTCCATATCAGTTTGTCCTGAATCCCGCCTACTTAGATCATGTTTGTATTAACGAAGTAATCTATTTAATTTTTTTAGATAGCTTGGCATGCACACTTGATACCAAGCCTTGAAGGGAAATCATTATGGCCAAAGGTATAATGGCATTTTACTAATCGTCCATGGTCGATTAGTCCATGGTAAACCTCATTTAAAAATTTGGCAATGATAGTAAAAGGTCATCAAAATTGTCTCAAGAATAAACTTGTAAAATGGACCCTTATAGTATATCTCCACAAAGCTCAACAGTATTGAAACAAAACTTGGTGTATAATATTATAACCATAAGCTTTCAGCACCCTAATTGTCAAGACATAAGAAATTTGCTTTTGGGTGTTATACATCCATTAGTTTGGACTTTTAGTGGCGAGTCTACCATGTCCAATTTAGCTACCTCTGCCATATTGGATTTTGTCTAAAATCTATGCATAACATATCTTTACAAAAATTGACATGCATCTTTACCCTGAGCTGAGTCTATTGGAAACGGATACCCAACCTTTGCTATACCATCCTTTTTTTACATAGATCATAAAAAGGGGTGTAGCGGTTCACGGTATGTATTGAACCGTTTCGGTACGGCCTGTTCGGTTCGGTACACTTGCGTACCTTTTCAGTATTCGGTATTTTTATTAAATGATATAAATGTATTATCAAGCGCAGCGGAACAATGTTCCAAGGCGAGTTTCCGCACGGACGCTATTGAGTGACGAGCACGGGCGTGAGTAGGAAAATTACATGGCAAAAGCGAAAGAGAAGCCAGAGCTTGAAGACCCTCCCACCTCACTACGGTCTCCTGTTTGGGAACACTTTGGCTTCTCTGTTAAAATACATAACAGGGATAGACGAGTGGATAAATTTAAAGTTGTATGCCGACATTGTTCCACGGAGATCGGGCAGGCAACACATCTAACATTTTCTACTGCTGGAGATATTATAACCAGATCTATGCTCTCTTCAGAAAATGTGGATAGGTAATCCTCTATCCTAACTAGTTGCAGTATTTCAGTTTTTATTTAAAAAAATGTGTTTTTCTTTATAAAGAGTGCAATTTATTTAAAATATCACCCAAATGTGTCACTTTTATTTATTTTTTGCAAGAATTCTACTGTGTATTGGCAGCTTTTCAAAATAAAGATTATGTAAGTTCTTATTGTTTTGTACCGAACCGAATGAACCGAACTCTCCAAGACACTGTACCGAACCGAATACGATTTTAGCGTACCGTTACACCCCTAATCATAACAGAAAAACTGTCCAATCAAGTTGCCAATGTTCAAAAAAAGATTTTTTAGCAGAAATAAATCTATATTTACTAGACTGCGTTTCATTGATTTCACTTAAGCCAACTTAAGTGTCTTCTAGTTTCCTTTTAGACCTTGTTCTTTTTCTGATGGCTACTTGATCACTGCTTGTAGTTATATTTTTATTAATGTTATTTTTGGAGGAACATCTGGCCCTACAAAAGTTAATTCAGTAATATTATTTAGTGGTTTTATTTGAGCTTGCTATGGACTGAAGATCTTGCCACAGTTCTAAAAGTCATTTGTTAGTAAATAAAAAAAATATATATAAAAAAAAAAGTCAAATTTTGAATATCCGATACTTTATTTATATGCACAACAGATTGAGTAATATCTGCTTTAAAACCTGTTGTACATGCAGGAGTGACTCATATCGCAGATAAGATTGCAATCTGTATGTCTGAACTTCTGTTTGCACCAAAACCGCAGATCGGTTCACAAGTTGAATCTGCTCCCTGTGTTATGTTACAGTGCCCCTAGAGACTGTAGTTACACACAAAGGACTCTTTAACTCTCTGGAGTGAAGGGGAGAGACACTCACACTCTTTAAAATGTTCAGCCATCCAGAGAAGACTCAGGTCCTGACATGCACAGACACACGCACACCTTCAGAGTGACATTGCGCTCAAAGCCAAAGAGCATTCGGCAGGATCTGACATGCCGAACTTCTCCAATCCAACTCACACTCGTGTCTGTCTCATCAAACCCACAAACACACACTTTTGTGTAGATAAGCAGTTCATATCTGCAGATCTGTTCGTTACTGAACGCAGTCCCTTTTCTGTCTTTTTCTCAGTTGTTGGTTCTTGAGGGCATGTTATGTCTTGTGAGACGGATGAGAAGCTGAAGGTTTGCGTGGTTAAACTTAGACAGCCTGGCACTGGAGATAAGAGAGCTGCTCATTTGTGCTTTTAAGTGATCAGTTGATGCATTAAATCCACAACTATTGCCTTAAAACAACTCATTAAAACACTTCTATCGATTTTGCTAAATCATTCATGATCATTCTCAAAATTTAAATGGTTTGGTGTCTGCAAAGGACAGACTAAATAGCAAAGTATTTTATAAAAGCATAAAATGTCTTTTTTTACTTCAAAAATTGAGAAACAACAAAATATAGACAAAATAACAATTCATAAATACCCAAAAAAACAAAGACAATGTGAAAATTTGAGAAAATAAAAAACTTTTTCGTGCCAGAACTCTGAAAAACACAGGCAATATCACAGGTCCTGCACTTCCAAGAGTTATCCCTTCTTTTCACTAGTGATACCACCAATTTGGTTTCTCTAAAATGAAACATTTGCTCATAATTTAATCTGAAATACCTCATAAATCTTGTAATGTTCGTTCAAAGCCAAAAATATCAAAACTAATAACTTTTTTAAAAAGCTACACATTATATTTGAAAGAAAAATGAAACAATAGGTGAGTCGCATCGTTCCTGCTTTGGACACTCCGGTGCGTCCAGAGACTTCTAAGGGTAATGTAGTGACCTTTCTGTCTTTCTTGTGAATTTCCAAACTCTTAAATCCACAGATAACGGTACAATACTCAACAATACAGAGAGGGCACACACTGACCCGTGACCTAAAGAAACACAGACACACAGAGAGCTTACTGGCACACCTAAAATACAAATCTTTCCATCTGCCAACGCACACAGCACATGGAGGAACAAAACAACAAAACATCTATAATAAATCAAGTAAAGTGGGTCGAGAGACACCCTCCAATTTCCTCTTCAAGTACAGAACAACCCCATATTAGTTTGTTGAGATGACAAAGACCAAAAATGTGCCCAATGTCAATAAAAAAAGAAGGTGCTTCCAACACAAACCCCCTTGTTGTCATCAGATATGGATTTCCTGTGGAGCAACAGATGTTTAGTGGTGTTTTGGGATGTTGTGTTTGCCCCAACGATCTGTTATACCCTTCATGAGTGAAAAACAGAGATTCAAAGGAGATGCGTCAAATCTAAAACATCACATGTAGCAATTCCTTCTCATAACATAGGAATTCATAACAGTAGGCAGGCCGTAACTGGGACGCGGAGATAACTACAAACCTTTTCATGACTCATGAAGGTAATGAGGTAAACCATTGTGTTTGATTAAATTGATTCGATCCTCCGGATTCCAGCAATACTTGCATCATAAGCATCCAGAGCTCCAAGGGGGGAAAAAGGAAGTTCAGGCACATGTGACCGATGATGTCACATGACAGAATTCCAGCGATACGAGATAACAAACACAAAACCTCATTTGTTTGGACACCTTGGAATATTGATGTTTGCCCGAGACACCCTGACGGGAAATATATATTTGGGAGTATGCCACAAATTACAAAGACGATTAACTGCAGTCACGGAGCTTGTTAAATGTGTCAGGCTTCAATGGTTCACTTTCAATGAAGGAAATATAGAGAGAAAGTAAAAATTTATAGAGTGGTACTTGATTTTCTGACTATAAGGGATTATACAGATAAACAGTGACAACTTTATTCAACTCTCAACATTACAAAACAATACTCTCATTCTTTTTCAGTTTCTCTTTAACATCTGAGTTAAACAGTTTCATCAAGCATACCTGAATCTGGAGGTGGGCGATATGCCCCCCGACAAAAAAAATCTCAGATTTTCTTCATGAAAAAAAAAAAAAAAAAGATTTAAATAGATTTTTTTCCTATTTAAAATCAATCTGCAGATTACAACGAAAATGTTCAAAACATACTACAAGTTGGATAATAATATTATTAAAAAATAATAGCACTGTAATAATTTTAAATTATACAATTTGGTCTGATTATTGTTTTCAAGGAAATTGAAACCCAAAATACAAAATGTACATTTTTTTTAATAATGCAGACCAGTTGTGCACATGTGCACAAATACCTTTCAACTCTCTTTAAAACAGTTTATTCATTAATTTCCTGTAAATGTAGGGCTTGTATTAATGTTTAGACATGGAACGTATATGTTTTATCTGTAGGTCTATTACAATACTTTATTTGTGATTTTGTGGCAACCATACATTTAATTTTAGTGAGGGCAGGTAAATCTAACGAGGTACGGGAACCTACACGTGTGTCGCAGGTGGTACAGATGTCACGTGAGAGGCGGAAGGTGAGTCGCACGCATTCTACGGAAGCGTTGAAGGGCCCACGCTAATTTTACGGGGCAGAGTTAAAGATATCTTACGTTAAAGATAAAATAGATTTTTATTCAAGCACATTGATGTAAAATCGTTTTATCACCCAGCCCTACCGGAATCCTCCTCATCATTCTACGAAACTAGATTTGTGAAATAGTAGATGTTACCTTACTTCATCGTAAGCCTGTCTCTAAGCCCGGAGCCATTTTGCCAATTTTTTTATATACACTCACCGGCCACTTCATTAGGTACACCTTTCCAACAGCTTGTTACTTCAAACTTCTAATCAGACTCAATGGATCCGAATGTTGAGGTGGATGGGCTACAACATCGATTGACCTCTAAAACTAGGAAACTAGGGCTACAGTTTGCACAGGCGCACCAAAACTGAACAATGGATAACTGGAAAAATGCTGGCTGGTCTGATAAGTCTCAATTTCTGCTGTGACTCATTTGAAACATTTGGATCCATCCACATCCACGGTCCTTGGTTTGTCTGTTCTGCCCAACGTTTTCAAAATGATGCACATTTGCGATTGTTCTCAAAAATGCACGACTACATGAAAATAATGCTGTGTTTACGTGTGGACAAACAGCGTAACTGCACAAAAAAAAAATCCCATTGGACATCACATATGGACTCATCTTACACCAGAAACACGCACATGCACAGATCTCTGAGAAGTAGCAGGTGAACATGTGGAAAAGCTTAGCCTGTATAATCCTCCTTGAGATCTGACTCATATACAGTATTTAAGCCTGTGCAGATTTGTGTGGAAAAGGGAAATTACATGTCACTCCTGCTGCTTTATGATGGATGAGAACATGCTTTAGGATACAATAAAATGCAGCCTTCCACACAGTCTCTCACAAGCTAAACGGACAGCTGGAGTGTCTTTTTAACAATTCTTTTGGAAAGCACTCAGAAAATCTCCCGATGGACGTTTTTCCCTGAAATTGGTTGATAAACCAACTGTGTCAAAATTATACATCATACACACAAAACAATAATGCCCCGGTAAGTCCACACGAAAGCATGTTCAATCATGGATAAACGCTTTCAAGAAAAACAATCTTGCACACTTCAGAGACCTCCAAACACTCATTGAGGACACTAAGTAAAATAAATAGAGAGAAAAAAGCATGAGAGCCCATCTTCAGCGTGGAGTGTTTGCAGGGGGAGTTGCTATGTTTAATGACCCCCTGCTCCAGTGATGGGCTTGAAGGGAGAAGGGGCTGGGGAGGAGGGAGTTGGCTATTAGACCGAGCTGAGGCCTCCCTCAGGTCACAGTGCTCCTTGTATCTACACACAGCGGCAGAGTTATGGACCCTGAAACTCCCACTCACCTGTTTAAGCATTAACTAGCTTTGAAGGCAAGATTTTGCTCAACGGGGAGCAGGAAGCTTCAATGTCAACATTCCCCCTCACTCCTCTTAAAAACTCTTGCCTAGGGTCCCTAGTTCCAGGCTTCTTGTAGTGGGTAAACATTGGTTTAAGACATTCATGGGGAAAATACTCGCTGCAAACATACTTTTAAAGGGGCCATTATGCAATTTTTAAACCAGTTCTAATAAATATTTGAGCCCTCTGTACTAGCACTGCACCTTTAGTAACCTTCTAGATGCAATATAGATGCAAAAAATGTCTTTGAATCACCTTGTAATTTTTCCTGTGCAAAACGCATCGTTTACCCCCGTTCCTTCCACAGTCTTGCTTTCACCACGCCCCTTTTGGGACTTGTAGTTTGGGAATCATGGTTAATGTAGTGCATAATGGCCGCCAGTCACAAGTCAAATTGAACGGTATGAAGTTGTTTAAATGAGAATTACTTTTTTTCTGTGCGTCACCCCTAATGAACCCACTATAAACGTGTAGAATTAACGACACGCTTCACGCAGTTCAGTGCCTGTGTATGCTCATGAGCTGCCGTGCTGTTTGCGTGAAATAAAGTTAATGAACAAAGTTTGGATTTATTTCATGCAAATATTTTAAAATAAAAAATCTGTAATGTGTTTATTCTTTCTAATGGTGTTTCGTTGACATTATTAACCGATTTCAGGTGTTTGTGCAATGCTGGGCTGGTTAGCGCAACAGCTATATTGCTGCGTCACTATTTATTAGACAGAAATTCTATCTGTAACGTTGGGTCCGTTAACAAATCTAAGGTGGTGATTGGGATGATGTCATCGTCCATCGCAATGTTTTACCGTTGATCGACCAACCCTAGTGCCTACTACATTATAATCAACAGAAAACACACTTCCTCTGTATTGCAGGCTTTAATGAGCTGTACTAGTGATTCACCTGACTGGTATGTGGGCGGAGCTAAGAACTATGGGCATTGCAGGGAACATCGAGTCTTTGTTTTTGTATAATATGGCCCCTTTAACTATGAAAACCTTACATGTAATTTGAATACACATGGAAAAATTAAGTATCTTGTAAGTACATTTTTAATTTTCACCAAAACATTTGTATTTAAAAGAAAGGCCTTTACACACAATCTGAATATTCAGCCCAAAGTTTCTTGTGGCCACATACCTTGGTCAAAAACCATGGGTGCCAACAGGAGGTCACACATCTGACCGAATGAGTGGCACCAACACAAAAAGAGAGAAATCAAGAAATCAAAGAACACATGGATGGACAAAATCATGGATGCCACGTATTTATTTTGTTGGTCGCTGTTAGATAGAAATGCAAAGAAAAGAAAATATTTTTGTCGCGCTATTTCTTTCCTGTCTTCTGTGTGAGCGGCTCTTTTAATTCATCAAAAGAGCCAGCTTTCATTGGTTTCATTGTCTTTGTGAAAAACAGATTGGCTATGGCAGTGCATAGCTTTTTTTCGGTCAGATCTGTGAGCTCCCATTTGCAGCCATAGTTTTTGATAGAGGCGCCTTGTTCTGATCGTGTGCATTGGCCTTTTCTTTTCCCTATATCTACCTTTTAACTATTGAACCAGAAGAGGAAATAAACCCCTATGAATCAGAACGATGAAACTTGCAGATATTGTCTGATATACCACTTTATGTTGTCAATTTAAGCTAGAGTTTCATTTGTAACATTTGTTTCCAGTAGTGTCCCTTGTAAAAAGGATGGTTTAGCTCATTGTCATTTGGAAGATAAGAGGCAAATTTTACATTATTTTAGGAAATTCAATAGACAATACAATGCTGTTATCTGCAAAGAGTTCTACACAACAGTTATTCCACATAAACACACACATTTTCTCTTATAAATCAGGATTTAAAAAAAACGGTGCATGCAAAAAGGGGATTAAAGAAGAGAGCCAATCAATCAACACTTTTAATTTTCTGGTTTGCAAAAGGAGTGAAACAGAAGCTGATGACGTGTCTGCAATGGCTCATGAATAAAATACACTAAAGATAAAAGTTTCTCCTTCCTCATAGAAATAAAAGTCTCTGTTACACACTGTTACACTAGAGGTAGCCAGGAGTCTTGATATCTGGTCACAGATGTGATCAAGGCGTCTAATCTCTTTTTATTCAATTCTGTACCTCACTGAAATAGCAGACCTTAAAACAAGAGCTCACATAAGCCACGGAGAGCATGCAAAACATTAAATAGAAGGACTAAATGGTTTAGGCAGGTGGTGGAATTCACACCAGTAGGGTTTGAGATGAACTCCAAAGAGAAAACAGGGTCAGGAGGGAAAATGAGATCAATGACTTTCATACAGACTGGTCAGAAAAAATTCTGGACAGAAAACCCCTTCCATACGGCATGAAGAGTATGAGTCAGCCCATCTCGAACACAAAGAATGCCTTGAGTCCTGCCAGCCTAATTCATATTGCTTATCACCCAAAAATCCCCATGACTTCATTCCACAGCTATGCCACCCTATCTATTTTTTTGCACGGTAAAGAGATGCAGTGTTTCGCTGAGACTGTTAAGACTGTGCAGACCTCTGCAGCATTGTGGCTGCAGAAAGACTGGAGGCTTTGTCCTCACGTAGAGAATATTAACTGGAGAGGGTATGAGCGGAAAGAAGGAAAGAAGGAAACTTCCAATAGTCAAGGCAAAACCCTGACCTCTCTCTATCTATAAACGACTGAGAGGCTTCGCTGGACCATGGACAACATTAACCTACTCAAAACACAACTGACCTAAGTGTAGAACTTTATATTAAACGCACATGACAGGAAAGGTTTTCAATAAGAAAAATGACAAGCAAAATCTCTATTGATTAATTGTTTTCTCCAGGTTATTTTCTCTGTGCGCTTGTAGAGATTTCCTCCCACTACATCATTCTAGTGCATTGAAACTCAGGAGCAAAAAGAGTGTGTGAGTGAACACGAAGCCCCGCCCACTGAAGGTGGAGACCCGCCCACTGAACATGGATCCCTGCCTATTGAAAGTGGGGCTCCAGGCTAAGAGAGCGGGGTTGCACATTTAAAGGGAGGGGCTTAAACTATCTGTATTGGGCAGACCTGACTGCACTCCTGATACCCCGGATACCCCCCTCCCCCCACCTACTGAACAATTCAAGGCTAAACAGGGTTAGGGTAAGGGTACAACCATTGAAACACATGTGGACGTGGCTCCTTGTTTAGAAGGCTGGGCTCTAGGCTTGTAGGGTGGGGCTGACACTATCTGCAGTGAGTGAGTGAGTGAGTTAGGCAGGCTTTTGTACACCTTTACACTTCAGTTCTGTACTTTCCCAATATTGAAATCAGGAACATATAAAGGTCAGGAAATCCACGGATTGCGCGTCAACGTGTACGTCGTGGGGATCACAGACCATTCCAGATCATTTTAACATAAGCAATTAATCTTTAAAAAATTTTTTTTTATTTTTTTAACAGTTTTCTGCATGAAACACAGCCATTTTAACCTTGTTTTGCCACTCAGTCTCAGTAGGGGGCATGACCTTGTAGGAAAATGCCATCAATGCACACCCCCAGAAATGGCGAAGAAATTATATAAAAACATTTAATATATTTATTTAGCACTCTGAAATTTCATTTTGGGACAAACTTTTGAAATTCATTTATTGCTGTTTATATAAAATATATATATATTTGCATTTATCCAGTAATTTATTCAGAGAAAAAGCCAAGGCAGTGTTGTTTAACTCACTTCGTAAGTTTCTCTGACGGCTAAGTGGACCGGATGATAGAAAAGATAACTGTGAGAGGAACAGCTATTATCTAAATTCCTGAGTAAGCAAGAGCAAATCCACGCTGTGACAAATTTACTGTAGCGCTGTCAGCAAGATGCAGCTTCAGATACACAAGATACAAATCAGGTTTTGGGTGAGCCAACTTTGATTAACAGTCCTTTGCTCTGAAGCAGAGAGATAAATCAAGCCTGTCACACCAACACCATCTACACCTGTATGAATATGTGATACGTACTGATGAACTGGGTTGAATATTGTATTTAAAAATACTTTCACTGTATTAAAAAAGCTCTTTTTATCAAACACATTACTCAACTACTAAAAGCTCATGCAAAATACTGACCACAACGATTTATTGAGCTTAGAGGTGTCCCAAAGGGAGACACTTGAGTAATGTACAGCACTTGGAGAGTGTAAACGTAAAGCTGGATTCAAACCAAAGGCCACTTTTCATTGCTGGTCTCCGGGGGCTGGTAGATTGGTGGCTTTTTTCTCTAAGGAATCACTTCTCATTTGCAGCTAAACTTTTCAGAACTTTTCACCTATCTCTGGACAAAACCTCTGGTCAGAATTTGCAGCTTTAGGTTGCAGCTCATTGTTGATGAGCTTCAACCGAAACGAAATGGATCACCAAATGAAAGGATGAAGTTATGAAAATATCAACATGTGGTACAGTATAAACCAACTGAAAACACCATGGAGCCAGCATGAGGTACATTGGGGAAGTGGGTGTTTTAACACACACACACACTCGCACACACTCACGTTTCTAGTTTGAATTCAATCAGTAAATGTCTCTCGTTCACATCGAATGGTATTGTGTTGACATTTCTCATGTTTTCCTGAAATTATATACTAAAGATAATTTTTCACTGCAGATTGTGAGCACATTATGAATTTTACTCAAACAAAAGACCCAATCTTGATGTTTCAGAAGCATTAGAAGAAGTGTTTAGCTGTTGCTGATTATGCAAAAGGTGCAGAAAAGTTAGGGGCCGAGCAGTGAAGGCAACCCTGCTAGCGGGAAAGTTAAGAAATTTGGCAGACTTACAGCAAAGCCTCTGACCTATACGCTGACTAAATTTGGAGTCTCTAAAACGTCTAGCGGCACCAATAGGCCAAATTTACACCCACATTTATGAAAACCCCAAATCATAAAATAAGTCTAACTACATTTGGAGGATAAAGCCAAGTCGAACCATTTTCAATTTTACTGTGTCTGCCATTTTGATAGATGTAGAAAAAAAAAAACACCGTAAAATTTTGAAAGCCGTCATGCAAGTTTGCCACCATGGCTCAACAAATTTTACATCAGTACCACCTTGTGGTCAAACTTTATAAACAAATTGAGAAAATGCTGATAACTTTTGCTAGCTTTAGCTTATTGTCAAAAATCCCATCTTGTTTTTTCCCTGGGTAGAGTCAAGAACATAGATATCAAATTTATCAAACTTCCTGTCTGTCATATTAGATCAAAACCTTTTATTTTCTAACTCACCAAATTTGAATCGGAACATCCTTAGACTGGTAAAACAAGATTCGTATCGTATTGATTAGTAACGGTTTTCGTTAAGAGTTATGACCATTTCGATGGCATCGTGTAAGTGGTGTCATATTGGCACTAAATTTGGTTGGACTCATCAGTACCGAAAGCTGACCCCAAAACACAAGTTACTTAGAGCGCCAACTAATGGTCAAAAATCATACAATGCTCAATTTGATTGGTTTTATTTTACAATTCTTTTCCTACAAATACAATGTCTTTGTTTAGGTATTTCTGCTCACATTTTGCCTTCTCGGCCCCATTTTACTGCTTGCAGTTATATTTTCCCTTATTATAGTATTTTGTTCAGTTTTGGGGTCTTTGGAATAACTGTTTTCAAGTTATCTGGTTCAGGAATTAAGGAGATAATCTTTTATGGATGAGCGAAAAGAACAAATCTTTCAAAGAGTCATTCTGTATAGTGAACAGGTCAAAAGAACTGAGTCACCAAAATGAACGAAACGTCCCATCACTATCATGCAGCCTTATTTTTGAGTATTAACTGACCATATCTGCATAGTCAGCAGCAAGCTCTCTGCACAAGTAACCTTAGAAACATGTTCACAAAGCAACTAAAGAACTTTGAAAAACAAAAAAAATCACTACGATTTCTGCCACTGCAGAGAAAAAGCACATTTTCAAAATCCCACTGCAGCTCAACTTCCTAATATGCCCAGTGAAACCATCGCATCCTGATCCAGGGGCCAATCATGTTACTGTGGCAACATTAGATCTCCACAATGGAAATCAGTGAGTGCAACCTGCACTTTGAATCAGTGGAGACTTGTTAAAAGACCTTAAACACTGACACAGACCTCGTTAAACGCCTCCATTATCATTCATGAGAGTCTGGTGGATGTGCATTGTCTAGTCCATTTCAGCTGGTGGAGTGGTCATTGGCAAGAAGTCTGATGGCCCTCACAGAGATTGAATGGGTGGTCTGAGATGTAAAACGGTCAAAGCAAACAAAGATGTTTTTAAACCAACCTACCGATGTAATCCAAAAAACATGCTGCCTTGTCAGGCCTCACGCTGGCGGCTCAAAGACGGTCACGTTATTGCACTAAATCCTTCTTACCCATATCCATGTATTTACACAATAGTGGAATTCCTGTAATCCGAAGTGCTTTGTACCAACTTGCATAACAACAAGCAAGGCCAGACCAGGCTTGCAGATCAATATAAGAGGACCGTTCTCTGGATGAGAGCAGCAGGGCAAATTCTTGTTTCTTCATAAGATTCAAAAGACAAATCATCTTTGTTCCTGACACTCCTAAACTCTTCCACATGTGCACAGTCTGAACAATAATCATGATTCAGAGCAACATCTCGCTTGAAGTCAGAATCCCACACACTCAATGATTCAACAGGGAAAGGTAAAGTCCCCTTCACGCCTACCTGACTCCCTGGCTTGATCGTTCAGCTTGATGGTTCACATAAGAGTAGAAGACTTCACCAGTTTACATTCTAAGATCTAGCAAACAGTTGAATCTCATGGCATCCATAAAATCCACAGTGAATTATAACAGTTCCCTCTTTATGGTAAAATTTCGGTTTCGACAGTCAAAGTCAAAAAAGAAGCTTTGAAATTTAACAACCGACATAACTTTAGATAAAACTGAACCAATACAATCCTATGAAGAGTTCGATAAAGCAGAAAAAAATTGATGGTGATCAAAATCAGAAAAGAATATTCCATGTTGCCACTAGTGGCGCTATAACTGACACTAGGTTTCTATTTGTTCAGACTCTTAACGCACATAGCAAATTCAAACCCGATCAGGCATTGCATGGATGAGTTATTAACAACTTCCCGTTTATGGAAAAATGTTGAATTTCCACGGCGGCTGTACACACATTGTTGTAGGCTAATGTAAATGTTTAATTTAATATCCAATATGCCCTAACAAAAGATTGATGAAGTTTGAAGATGAAGAGATAAAATCTCTAGGTGGAGTTTGTTGAGCAAAAGTAACCTTTTTTGATCGTTTTTGCGAAGGGGCCAAATATAGTTCACAAATGTAACTTCCATATGAGTTTATATATTTTGTGTATTTATTCATTATGTTGTTGGTTTGTGGGTTGATGACAGATGCTCGTGGAAATCTCCAGGAACCATATATACAGTGCATGTTTGCACGGACATTTATTGTGTCGGACAATGCCAAAGAAGGGATGACAAACAAAAGCTGTGTCCCAATCCAGAAGCGTACATCCTACCAAGTGCGTATGTTAAAGCCACTTACGTCACAATGGTGCGCCAAGGCCATCTCATTTCCTTAAAATGCACCCTTCAAATGAGTCCTACCTTCCCCTGGTATTGAAACTTTTATTATTGCTATTTGTAGATCCCACTGTATACAAATTACTGTGAATCAGGAAATATTTTGTGTTTTCTTTGGGGGAAGGGGTCACACCTTATTGAACCATAGGGGAAACACTGGTTTAATGTACATTTTCCACCCTTTTGTTCATTAAATCCATAATTGCCTTTTTTGTTTGTACAGTTTGAATTTGCAAGTAGTGTGCACTTACACGCAGATCCAATATTAGCAGTTAATGTTCATATCATATTGAAATTCACACATGAAACTAATCTCACTCTTCCGAACACTATGTTCGGATTTAAATCTGTCTGAAACTAAAGCTCAAACACACCAAGTGCTACTATGAAACTAAATACAAGAGAGAATTGTTGTTGCAAGTGCATGTTCTTGTTGGGTGGAAATACCCCCCCCCCATTTTTCTTTGGAAACAGGCTCATTCTACAACCTCCAATGATATAGTTTACAATTAAAGTTCTCTGATTGAGTATTAAACAAACATATCTAATGGAAAATTTAAAGTTTTGAAAAAGGATTTCATGATAAGCTACTGTATGCTAAATGTGGGCTAGTCTAGGGGAACAGATACATAGATTCCAAATTGGGAGAATAAAAAGTGGTGTGTTCCGCCAACCAACTGGAATAACATTGCATTAGGCTTCCCACTGCCTCAGAGCAATGAGACAGTCAGTAGCAAAAGGGGTTAAAATAGCAGTAAGAACATGCTTGGTCCAAGGGTTCAAACCCCTTTTTTCCTTCCTCAATCCCTTGAATGTGTGTAAACACATTCTAATACAGTACATCAGGAATCTGCTTGGGAATGCAAATTAATACCAACAGTTACAGATGGCCGTCTGCTAGAGAAGAGGCAGGTGGTTCTAAAATACACCTGTGGATACGTAATAATAGGCCGGTATAAATACAGTTGGTTTTAGTGATGGACGGATTGATTCAGGGGAAAGTTGCAAACAGTGCTTGAATCACTTCTTTTCTCTGCTCTGTAATCACTTGCATGTGTCTACCTGGTTGATGTAGGCTGATCCTGTGTAAAGTTGTTTTTATGATCCTATACACAGTCCCAGATGTCTGAGGAAAAGTTACACCATTGAATAACACCATTGTTTACATTAAGGCCTTCTTCCTTCCTTTTGCATCCTACTCAAGTCAAGAGCAAGTTTTATTTGTCCCTATAAAAAAACAGTTAGACATCACTGAGTCAAACTCTTTTTCGTTGGCACCACTCGTTCGCTCAGATGTGTAAGCTCCCATTGGTGCCCATGGTTTTCAATCGCTTGAAACTTTGGATTAAAAATTCGGATAGGTGCGCAGAAGGTTGACCACTGCATATACAATCCTCAATGTTAAAAGAGCTTCAAAAGCAAATCTTGAACCCGTAATCTGTGACGAATGCTTTTGGAGAGACCTTGCTGATGCAATATAACTACCTTGTGTCTTGTTCCTGTGCTCAATCTTGCCATTTCACAATCCTAACATAAATTTAGCCTCTTACAGAGCTGTTGCTTTTTCAGTTCATGCCTGGGTTGCTTCCTACATGTGACATTGATGATCTTTAGCACCTGTTTGGTGTAATTGCCAGATCATACACCTGACTATAATCCCAAAAAACTTGTGCAAGCGTACCGATAAGAATTGATGTTGGTTTGACAGCAGAAGGTAGTTTGCACAGTACTGTATGTTGAGAAATAAATTATCCTGAAAGACTTTGAAAAAAAAAGTGATCTTTTGCAAAAGGGTGGGCTTTTTGTGAATCATTTACTTGGACTTTACAAAAGATCCCTTCAACTATTCCCCTTTATCTTGGATATGTTGTGTAAACTAGATGAATGATGAGGTTTAACTTGGGAGAGGAGAGTGGTGCGATGACCAGATAGAGCTGGTCTGATTGGAGAGGACTAGCAGGAATCATCTCTTTGTCTCAACACTCTGAGCAATGCTCTCATTCCTTCACCATGACAGACCTGCAACTATCAAAACAGAAGGACTTTCAAGAGATCAAGGGAAGTACTCCTTGAACACAGGGCCCCTGCAACGAGGAGCTCTTATATAAACAGACCTCACCTATTACAAAGGAAGAAAATACAACTGAGAAAGATCTGAGAGCCAAAAGTCGAAGAGAAATTGAAAATAAACCTTGAAGCGAGCCTCTGAATCGCTATGATACATGCAGGAGGCTTACGCTCCAGGTGCAGTTTCTCCTGGATGTTTGAAGCTGAAAGCCCCTATGAAATAGATCAGCATTAAGATGAAAACAGAAAGTTCTACAAATACACACATGATGAGAGTGTAGTCTGTCTAGATAAAGAATACAGATTGCAGTGGTAGGACAGTTTTCTGAAAATTCCCAATGCACCTCCAAATGCATACAATTAGTAGGCTATGAGATTAAGATATGGGACAATAAGGGCAACCCATTTGTAGATATTTTTTTGACAACTTCCTAACTTTTTGTTAGTTTTTCCAGCCCTGAACATCCGAAAGATTCGTTTGAGGCAGATTAAACGAAAACACCTTTTAGTGAATCGGTTGAAGTGATTCGTGAAAATATGATTCGTGATGATTCCAATGAATGAATTGCACAGACAAAAACGGTGAATTCATTTTAATGATACTCTCATTCCGTTTGATTCGAAAGATTCTAGACTAACGGTGCATTAAAACAAGAGTTTTCTAAACTATATTGCCAACTGTTGATAACTATAAGCTGAGTTGTGTATAAACTTATAATTGAAGCAAAATGCTGCCGTTCACTCACGTTTACTGTTTATTTCCATATCAGCAGAATTAAACCCTCCTTGATGCGTTGCCAACGCACATTGCAGGCAGTTCAGCCATGGATGTTGTGGATTTAATGACAGACACTGACCGCATTGAAAGATACTCAATGAAGTTACAGAGAGCGACTTCCCTCTAAGGCTCTGCAGGGTCCTAGTGTTGCTTCCTACCGGTTTTGACGACATTCCGCTCTATGCTTTTATGGAGTACAGAAAGTGCCAACACAAATATATATAATGGAATAATTTGTTACATTGTTACACAACATCCATGAGTTGTATTTTGGGTGACTATAGAGAAGAAGTAGTGTGTCCAATAATTGCACGCTCGAAAGTGTTATCTTTTCCCCCATAAAAGTAATGCCTAGTTTAAGAGTACTCAAATCTGGACGCAGCTATGGGGTAGCCTCTCTCCCTTGACTTTGATAGGTTATTGAGAATTAATTCTGTTGAACCTGCTCTTATCAAGGTAGTAGTTGTGATTAAATTAGACAAAATTACAAATATGCTATGTTCTGTAGTGAGATTATAGAAATGAAACTTCTGCAATGAGTATTAAAGTACCCAGAACTTTAAAGAGACCAACACAATGGAGAACAACATGGCAGACCAAGTAAGTGGAATATTTCAAACTTGAAAAGAGAATTAGTGAGACGGGTTTCTAAAGATCCAGGAACATCTGCCAAGACACTAGTGCATCCAAGAAATGCATCCAAATGAGAAAGCGAGTGTCCTTGAAACAAAAGGGCAAAAAGACCAACACATCTGGAGGATCTTGAGGGATTATTCTTCAGAAGAGTTGTTGACAACATAGACTATTTTTATTCCTTACATTTAATCATAATATTAATGAATATAGTAAATAACGTTAGCGCGTTTTGCTTCAAAAATGGTGGTAGCGCGAAACTCATAAAATGACTTCCATCTTGTATGGGACAGAATAAATATGGGTGTGTTTTCAAGAGGCCCCCTCTGATGACACACTTTGATAGCTGGAGAGGGCTGTGAGCGCGCCCTGTTGAGGTTGTGGGTAAAATCATGCTTTCTATACATTCTTGGCAATGCAATAATAAACCTGTGCTCTTTCTGTTTTATTACAATCTTGCCTCTAGAGTCTTTAATTTTTCTCTTGCCTCTCGAGTCTTTAATCTAAAAAAGATTTTTCCGTATCAGGGAGCATCCTTGATGTCAGTAAACAGCATCGACTCAAGTTTACACAATAAACTTTTATTGCAGTTGATGTACATTTCTGTTGAACCCGACAGTTAGCAAGGTAGCAGTTGTGATTTAAAAAGAGAGAATCAAAAATATGGTTATACATTAACTCTCTTCCTTCACTATGAAATTAATAGAATACTCCAAACAATCTATTGGCAAAAAGGTTGTAAACACTACACACAAAGGCAGAAAACATGATCGTTTTACCTCTCAGTAAACCATGGCTTGTAATATTCATCGATTACTGTTCATTTTCCGATTCCGAGGTGTGATAATGTCGTTCTATTAAATAAATGTCTTTTTTAAAAAGCAAGTTTGTGGCCATAAAATCCATATTTTCTTCCTCTGCATTTACTTTAACATTCTGCCATTCATTTAAAACCCCAAAATATCAAAATACAATTTAAATATCACAGCATTACCTGTTCCGGTCTTGATGAAGTTAAACTATTAAACATCATCAATGTCGAAATAATTAAATAAAATCATTGCACCATAGCTTTTTTACCCCTATCCTAAATATTTAGTATCTGTGTCAAACACATGTATTCCTGCCATCACAATATACGCCATGATAATCTAATCAATCTATATTCTACAGTCTCCTTCTGAGAAAAGTGTACATTCAATATTTGCCACCCATTAATATAAACGGATCAAAAAATAGCACTGCTGTGTTCAATTCCATCGAAGAAATGTTGAACTTTGGTGATAATTGCAATTCGTCACTTATTAAGTCAAAACATAATTTTATTTTTAAGTCATAAACAGATGATTTTAAATAATGCTTCATTGTATTCATCATATTTCCTCTCTCTCTGCTGGTGCATAAATGAATAAAGAAAATAAGGCAAACTGTACAATCCTGATTCAGCGCTCTTTCCCTCCAAATCTAAATAAAATGTGTCCAAGAACCACTTATGCACTCACACCCGAGTAAAAGCTCAAATGTTCCCATTGTTCTGTTTCAAAATGCTTTATAAACTTACTGGCCACTTTATTAGGTACACACTACAGCATTTTGTGCATTCAGGGATGGTATTTTGCATACCTTGTTGCCTTTCAATTTACTCTATCCAGTCTGTCCGGTCACCAATTTTTGTTCAACTCTCACCCACTGGAAATTCTTTTCTCTGCAGACCCCAGAGATGGTTGTGCTTGAAAAATCCCATAATTCCGTAGGTTTTAAAACACTAAAATCAACTCGTCTGTTTACCCACAACTCTTCCACATTCAATGTCACTTCAATTCCTCATTCTTTACCATTCTCCCACTTGGTCTGAGTTCCAATTCTCTCATTAACGCGACTCCCTTAGTCCTTGAAACTGATGGATAGAGAAAGGGATGAAGATGTAAACTTTTTTAGTAGTAGTTTTCAAAATCTTAAACTTAATGGCTAAAGTTTGTACAAAAAAAATTTGCCGTTGGCTTGTAAAAGTGCCATTTAAAACAATTTATTAATATGAGCAATATTATATATACATAGCTGGTTGCTAGGGAGAAATCTACATTGTCTATAAAAGGTTTGGGAAATTGGGAAAGTTGGAAAATAGATCTGATCACTTGGTTGCTATGGTAAACAGTCTGATTGCTATGGAGGGGTCATTGACATAATACGATTTCCCCAATGTCAATTTGAGTAAAATGAACCAACCCATTTACCAAAGTTGAAATAGGGTTCAGAAAGAATATTTGGTTGCTATAGTAAACAGTTTGGTTGCTAGGGAGAAGTCAGTGATATAAAACTTTAAAATGTTACTATAATTAACACAAAGAAGCCCAATTTGTTAAAAAAATACACCAATGGTAAAATTGAATGCCAAAAACTTTTGCACAGTGGTTGGTATTTTCTTGCACTGATAACCTGATAACCTCCACCAGTGTGGTTACTAAGTTTGACCCCATGTTGAGTCAATGGAAATTTTCCCAGAATTCTCAGGAATTTCCCAGAATTTATTGTTCCAATTCTGAAAAGAAATAGCAACCCACGTGAGACCAGCTTGGATGTCTGGCAAACTTTGGTGGCTGAAGCCTGAATGGTCTAGATGCATTAAATGACCTATAAATGGACGTTAAATCTAACATAAAACATTGGTTTTCAAAATGTTAAAATGACACATTCTGGATCTCTTTGGCGCTGGTGGCCAGTGCTGTGTATCCCTCTGTTTTAACCTGTCACCTTCATTCAAAAGACAATTGGGACACCCCTACATGTGAACGTGCAGAGCCGAGGGATAGGGCTAAAGGTTTGAAATGGAACTCAGCCTTTGTGTGATCTTCCTCACATCTAGATGCCTAAATGCACAATAGCTGCCATGTACAAAGCAATACCTGTACCTAATTAATTGGCCTGTAAGTGTATTTTTCAATCATAATTAGTCATTGTATCTAGCAAGTCTGGTCAGGCAGGCGTAAGTCCATCACAAAGAACAGTTCCAAGCTCAATCTCCAGGTACCAGAGACATCACTAGACGCAGGCGTGTTTGTTTAGGTAGACTGGAACAGGATTTCGAGGTCTCTCTGTGTGGAGTCTTGAAGCGCTAGAACAGTCGTGCTTGCTTCTTCATCTCATTCCTCTTCCACAGTGCCAAACGGTCAAACTCCACTATCGTCATCCCAAAGACCTGGTAGAACTCCTCAGGGGAAAGATGCCGCTGCAGTGAAATCAAAGTGAATCACATTGGGCCCATTTGTTCTTCTTTACTTCATTTAACCTAATTAACCAAGTTAAGCTTATGATTTGAAAATTAAACCAAGCATTTTCTTGCAAAGCAACTAGTAAAACTACGTGGATAAAGTTTGCTAACAAAACTTTGATGTGGTCTTGTCATAATGGCGTTTAAAATTGTAATTTTAAAATGTTCCCCATGTCAATACGACTTAAATAAAGCAACCCCATGTCACTATGATTCTCTTAAGCGGAGATAGATATTTTCCAAATTGGTTGCTACGGTAACCTCTCTGGTTGCTATGGAGGGGTTAGTGACATCATAATGTGCCGCATGTAAATATGAGTTTAATATAATAATCCTTAAGTCTCTATGATTTTCCTAAGCTGAGATAGATACTTGCCAAACTGGTTGCTATGGTAACCTCTCTAGTTGTTATGGAGGGGTCAGTGACATATAATGTTCCCCATGTCAATACGACTTAAATAAAGCAACCCCCATGTCACTATGATTCTCTTAAGCGGAGATAGAGATATGTCAAATCGGTTGCTATGGTAACCTCTCTGGCTACCAAGGAGGGGTCAGTGACTTATAATGTTCTGAATGTAAATATAAGTTTAATATACTAATCCTTAAGTCTCTATGATTTTCCTAAGCTGAGATAGATACTTGCCAAACTGGTTGCTATGGTAACCTCTCTGGTTGTTATAGAGGGGTCAGTGACATATAATGTTCCCCATGTCACTTTCAGTAAAATAAAGAAAACCCAATGTCTATGATTTTCCTAAGCTGAGATAGAGATTGGCTAAATTAGTTGCTATGCCAACCCTTCTAGTTGCTATGGAGGGGTCAGTGACATCATATAATGTTCCGAGTGTAAATATGAGTTTAACATACTAATCCTTAAGTCTCTATGATTTTCCTAAGCTGAGATAGATATTTGCCAAATTGGTTGCTATGGTAACCTGTCTGGTTGCTATGGAGGGTAAAATGGTGTGCCAGAAGACCAACAAATCTAGAGGAACTTGAGAGATGCACCACTCAGGAGACATGGTTGAGACTTGTTGAGAACTTCAACAAACAGCCTTTAGCAAAAGGGGTTCACTATTGACTATAATTTCAAAATTTTGATTACAAACTCTACAATCTTCCATAAAAAAATATAATCTTCTTATAAAAATGTCTTTCTGTCGAACTTCATTTTGGAAATATTCAAAACACTGTGTGAGTGTGTCGTTATATTTTAATTTCATAGCAGTTTTACCTCCAATCTTGCCCGGTCTACATCCTTTGGCAACCTATTCCGCCCCCTAGTGGTCACAATAAGTGCTTCATATGGATAAACCTGAAAAGAAAGAACACATTCAGCAAAACTTCATAGTGCTTTGTTTTAGCGAATGATTTTTCTGATTCTATCGTTGAACTCTCTGCAGTGTAATGCAAGAGAACTGTTCTTTAAGCCGACGGTGCTCTTTTCCTTTCACAGAAAAACTGACAGGAAACCACAGAGCCTCTGGCACCGTAACAGAGACAGGAAGCAGCACTGAGCAGGACATTAAAGTTCAGGGGTCAGGTTTACCCGCGGCCTCTCCGCGGCTCCTGCAATCACCGAGAGCCGGCTGGGGAATCACAGCATGACCTTGTGACCTGGAAGCGCTCGTTTCACAAGCGTTGGCCGACAGAACGTTGCTCCATCAGGGTTCATTAGAGTAACACGCTCCAGAGCAAATGTGGGCTGTCCTAACTGAGCTAATATTTCTTGATGTTTAAGGGTCAATCAAACCATCTTGCTTACCTGGTACTCTGCTGGGAGAGAAAGTAAGGGTGAATTAGTGCATGAGTAATTTAATACATGAAGAAAGTGTGGCATTTTTTCAAAAATACACTGCCTTACCTCTGATTCCCCAGTTGACTTCACTGTTGCTGTCGTACTGATAATAATCTGCACTTTGAGGCTGAAAGCAAGGGGACAACTATTTTATTCAAACGCTATGTTCCGCAAACCATTATACCTGTGAAACGCAATTATTTTTTCAGCTAATTATTGTGTTTTACCCTGTGCAGTCCATTCCTGCCATACCCCGGTAAAGAGGCCGACTTGGATATGTAATCTGTAGGAGAACACAATTTAAACAGAGATTTATGTCAACAATAACCATAAACAAGCATTTTTATGAGATCAGTGGTGCTTTAGCTTGTCTGCTTTGTGCACAGGTGGACACTAGAGGGAGCTGTTGATCAGGGTGGATCACATTTATATTAATGCATTCAGCAGACACAAGATTTGGGGAGAAAAACACATCGAGCTTTTGTAGTGAGGTCACTTAATCATAAGAAGTGCTCAAAGTAGAGATTAATAAAGTGTGTTGGTTTAAGCATGTTAGTCCTCTCAGGAAAAAAAAAAGTTTTTTTTTTAGTTTCTGGACGTGTAGCAGTTCTATATTGCTATTTGTGACGCTTGTTTCCAATTTTTAAGATCATCCCTGTGTGCTACATCTTGAGAACTTGATTTATTATCTGTGTCAACTTGTGATACTCAAAACATTTAAAACTTAAAATTTTTATGTATCAGAATTTTTCACAAATGTGATGCATTTTTCACAACACCAATCTAGAAATCTGTTAAAAACACATATGTACTTTTGGCATCACATTTTTGTTTATGCAAAGAATATTCAGTCTTTACCTTTTTATAACTAATATTTACCATTTAAATGCATCATACCGGTCTGAGTCCACTATGGTTCTGATCTTGGTATTTTAAAAATGAGGCGTTTAAAAAAAAAGCCTCATCCACCAGCTGGGAAATTACCGAATATGTTTTCCTCCTCTTTCTTCTAAGATGCCGATGTATAAATTTATCAAGACGATCACGTCCAAGCTCCTTTAAATCAAGTATATATATATAGATAGATATAAGCATATATAAGTATATAGATATAGACAACAGGACCTACTGCACATACTAAGGATAAAATTGTGGTTTTTCGAAACTCATTTTTACTACTTAGTTTTTAACAGTCAGAGATGTTTTTTATGTCGCTTAAAACATTTCAGTATTTTTTCAGTATTTTTTTATGTCACAGTGTGATTTTATGATACTACACCATTTCTGTTTGATTTCTGTTTCACAAAGCATTTTTTCCAGCGGCTGTTTTAGAATTACGACAAAAAAATAGAGTTTAGTCGAGTCGAGGAAGTAGTTAAATGAAAAAAAATGGTATTTATAATGACTAAAAATGGACATAGAACATCCAAAGTGACTGACTATAGTCTTTGACAAAGCCTTGTTTTCTGTAGCTGCTCCTCGGGTTTGGAACACACTGCCACTTGATACACAGCTGGCTCCCAGTATCCCAGTAAAACGTATTTATTTTCTCAAGCTTTTCAAGTTTGCTCGGTTATATCTGTTTTTACTTATATGTATTTTGGTTTTAATCCTGATGTTGTAACTTGTAGTGTAGCTTTTTGTGGTTGTTATCTGTTCAGCACTTTGGGCAGCCTGCTGTAAAATGTGTTATACAAATAAATCTCACTTATTTATTGATTCTTTTACAAAATTTTATAACTGACCTTTTCTTTTGTTTCATTTTTTGATACACTCCACAGTATTTTATTAGTTTGTTTTAGAAAAAAAAAAAAAACAAAAAAACAAGCTTAGACATTCCAATGTCAATTCACTCACCGTTCTCTGCAGTAAAATTTACCCGTGGAGCTGAAAGTTTGAAGAAACAGAATATTGTTAATAATTAATGAACTCATGAGTTTTTGTTTTTAATAAAAATTCTCGTTTAAAATCTTAGTTAAGATGGAACTGCGCAACAGTTCCTTGAATCAGGAGCAGGACGTGCACAAAGATCCAGCAGAGGTCACTACATCCTAGACTTGTTTTCCAAGACTCTTTAACAATAAAAGTACATTTATTTTTCTTAACATGATCATTGAAATGTCTTAACAAAAAAGATGTGCTTAAACCACCCTCTTGGAGCATAATTATGTGCTTGTTTTTATCAAGTCTATCTTTTCTGGAAGAGACAATGGATATTCACGATCACAGCCAAAGTTCTTCTCGGCTCTTTAATAACCAGTGCAGTAAATGCCAACAATGTCTACTCATAAATAAATAAAGGCATGGGGCGCCAGCATAGAGCATATGGAAATAGAAGAGGGACATACAGAACTTGCTAAATATTCAACTCTTTATCGAATAAATATGCTGCAGCGGTGCACCGTTAGGGCCTAGAATCAGGTCTTCTGGAGTCACAGACCAACGTTTACAAACTGAGTTTGATGAAATGTGTTCTATATTTCATAAGATTTAATTCCTGGAAGTCTATTTCTTTATTTTTCACCAATCTATATATTATTTTTTACTAAGCAAATTAAAGGGTCAGAAAGCAGGTCTAGGAAGCCGTCAGCATTTCTCTGTCCTCTGATTGGTTGATAATCAGTTCTGCCAAGTTCAGTGTGGAAATGAGTTTACGTTTTGGAAAAAAGTATTCATTTTATATCCATAAGGACTGATGGTATCCTTAAGGACTGACTGGGAGTTTCTGGCACAAATTCAACAGGGTTTGGTGCAATGTTTTCTTTAATTATAGTGACAATGATTTTTTGACATGTGAAAGAAGGCGATATGCTGTCTAAAGTTTAGCATCCATTGCACTCATCCCAGGTGCTCCGTGTTCAGTGAGGGACTGGGTGTCTGCTAATTTGGATTTGTTGATTTTTTTTTTGCTGTAAATTCTCTTTTCTTGATGTTTTATTATTGTTTTGTGCTTTTATAAATATACTTTGAAATTAAATCAATCAATAAAATGTATTGATTGAGTCGGTGTATTTTATTTGTCAATTTTTGTACCCTTTATTAGACATATGTTCATCCTCAAGTGCATGATGTGCATTTGTTTATCGATGTTTCTTGATTTAGAAATTATACTTGCATTTAACTTACTATATGGTTTTTAAAAACTTTTTAAAAAGAAGAATATTTTACTATGATACAAGAAATTTGTATATATTATTTACTTAACAAGCACCTATGAGGACCAGTGTGAAAGGCAGGGTAGGTGATTTCTGGGAGACAATATTTACATTTTAATTTACCTACACTGGGGTGTCGCAGTATTCTGTTTTCTACAGTGCCTTTAAAAATTAGCCTTGACTTTTAGTTTAATGTGAAAGTTTCTGAGCATGTACCAAACATTTATCTTACAGTAATCTGACACACTGCTCTGTTAAGCTTATAAACAGCAGCCAATCAAATCACTTCAGATTAGCTTTGGGCTCTGTGCTGAAACAATGCAAGAGATTATATATTTATTTTAAACATAACTTGTGATTCAACTTATATCAGGGGTAGACATGTTTCTCTGCAACCACCTCATTGAAGTACTGTTTTAAATCAGTACTTTTTGAAAACTGAATTGCGGCATTAATGAACTGGTACTTATATGAAACTTAAATATTTAAAATTTTCAACTACAAAAAATCTTTGTGACATTTAAATTGTATCAACATTAAATTGTTACAATGTAGGATTTTTTTAAAAGTATCGGTATCTGTGTAGGTTTTGCCGATATTTGCAGCCATATTTAAAATAGTCAATAAATCAAGCATGGCAATTCATAAGCGTATATTTTCAGCCCTTCCTCGTAGGAAGGGATAAGTTAGAGAAATATTATTATATTAGTAGTATACAGTTTCTTTAACAAAGGCCATTGCTTCAGTTATCACATTCCTGCTTTGATGTAGTTAAAAATCATATAATTTTTAACTACATCAAGTACATTAACTTATCAACTGATTACATCGTTATTCGTTCATTTAGTTTAGTTTATTCCTCCTCCTTTGGAGAAGTCTTATGTTTTTCAGGTTTTTCCCTACGAGGTTTCTTTTCGTGTATATTTGGCTTGTTTTTGTAATCCGTATACTGTGATGAGTAAACTGTAATTAATATGTATGCAAATGTTGATTATTTTGGAGGATGTTGAGGGTTCATTGCAGGTGTGTTGTTTACATGGGGAAAACTGTGTTTCCTGTAAAACAAAAATTTCAACAAACAATACGATTTTGAATTTAAATAGTTTCTTTGTCTTAAGTTTACATTAATTACTTACATTTTACATTTACAAAATGAGTGTGATTATTTAGTATTTTTTTAATCGATTGACAACACAATACATACATATATATATATTTATATTTACTTTTTTTTTTAATTGGAAAATCTAATGACACACGGATTCATGTAAAGCCTGGGCTAATGCTGCATGTCCGTGAACGTTGAAAGAGAGTAGCTGTGAAAGAATCAGAGCAGGTGTGTGATGCTGCAGCTGCTCTACTGTTGTCATATGGTTTTGCTGTGTCTGCATTATTCTTGAGCGTACAACTGAGCACCCCCTCCCCCCAGTAGCATCACCACACTGTATGCTCGCTGTGTCACAACTGACTTGAGCCTGCCTTCACTGTAAATCCTTCCACCGCTTTAATTAGATGGCTCTCAGCCACATCTTCATTGACTACACCATCCTTCTCTGGATATCAACAACTATACTAGAAGCAACAGACCCAGCTTCCAATCACATGCCGTCAAAAACACAGAGCATCTGTTGCTCTCATGCTTTCAGCCCAAGGGAGATTGTGGGATGCAACATTGGGGTCTTAAAAATCACTCTAAGGAACACAGCAGATAAAAATAACCAAAAAGTTCAAGCATTTCTCTCCTTGTAGTGATTCTAAATGCAAAAATTAGTACATTTTGTGACCTCCTCTCATGGTTTTTTAATACAATCAAAAGCACTAGCATATTCTTTCTAAAAGTCTTAAAATAGAATGCGTTTAATATCTGACAGCAGGGAGTAATGTGTTATTCTGCATTCGATCAATGCTCTGCTTCTGAAGAACCCCCCTTCAAACACTCATATCACTATAATCGGAACACTTACAGCCGTTAACGGTGTTGTTGTGGCCCATGCTGTGCAACGTTTCCCTGCTCCCGCTGCGGGAGTTCCGTGCGCTACCCCAGGGGTCGTTGTCATAGGAACCAGAGCGGGCTTTCATCTCTTCCTTCAGGATCATCCTACCGATCCCACCCTGAATCTGATGCACAGGGAAAAAACAAAACAAAAGAAACCATGTGTGAGCATCTTGTATGTTACGGTTGTCAGGTTTCTCTTTTGATATTGAATCTCCTGGCCTGTTTGTACGATGTCAAAGCTCAGTTCACTGTAAATTAATTGTATTAAAGTTTAATGAAAAAAATACCCCTACCATAATTTTTTTACCTACTTTTTCTACTTCCGTCCCTACTTTGAATCTGGACTATGCTTATGTTTGTTCTTCGAAAACCTGGTAACGCCATTTTAATATACAATGCATTAATTATTTATATGTTTAGTGTCGATTCTTAAGATTTCCTCACTTAGCATTATGTCATTGACCTTCTTACTAGTGATGCGCTGGTCGTCTCTTACCCCGCGGACCACAATCACCTTTCCTACGCTTGCCAAGGTGTTAAAATTATTCTCTGTATCCCAGTCACAAGCGCATCAACTGAGCGCACATTTAGCTCTGCTGTCCACGTGCTGGAGTCCAGGTGAAATAGATTAAACCCCTGTAAAGTGGATGCCATTTTTTTTCACAGCAAACCTAAAAACGCTACTGTGTGATAAATGATTAAAAAATTATCTTTTCTTCCTTTGAAATAATAATAGGTACCAAATATGGGGACTTAAATAGCAATTACAATTATCCTTTGATTGGCTTTGTGCTGTCAGTGTCCTTCAGTGTAATGTTTTTTTTTTTTTTTTACAAATTGGTCCTTCGAGCCGGATCCCAACATATCTCTGACACCTGGAGCTGGACCTCAAACCATAATACTGTCTCTCTGGAATGAAAGACCTCCTTCGCTAAAATTCAGAGTTAAATGAGGCCAGGGCCAACCAGGGTGGCGGAGAGTGGCGGGATCAGAGAGCACACTGCCCCACCAACTCAAGAAACAAGTGAGGTGATATTTGCATTCTTTCTAATACTTTTGCTCTTTTGTTTAGATCTTGTGATGAGGCTGAGGTCCCAGTGTGAATCACTGTAAATAGAATTCGACTGGACAATTCCCTGAGGTGAGTTGTTTTTTTTTTTTTCACATCACCCTGATCCTAGAAACTTTACACTGCCTACTACTGCAACACAAAGTGATTTAACATTTCTAAACTTTTAACTGGATATCATCTTTATCAGAAAATGATCTGACACTTTAATAAGACACAGCGTCTTTGGGTAAGATCCATTTTTCCCCTTCCCCTTAGTTTTGCAAATTTACATGAAAAAAGGCTGTGTTCCAATTCCTTTGAACAAAGGGGAATTACAAAAATGAAGGGGTTCAGTGATAGATAAACCCTTTTTTTCTTGTTTTTTTTTCTCATTAGCTTGAGCAGTGGGTCAAT
The DNA here is from genome assembly GCA_007224835.1 of Danionella cerebrum. Taxonomy (NCBI): domain Eukaryota; kingdom Metazoa; phylum Chordata; class Actinopteri; order Cypriniformes; family Danionidae; genus Danionella; species Danionella cerebrum. The sequence continues at coordinate 524,038 of SRMA01026021.1, read as the reverse complement.
GTTTACATAATTGTGCCTTTATATAGATTTCCTCGAAAATATGTTAACTTTTATTTGTATTGTTTTAAATTTACTCTTTTGTGGGTTTTCAATATCAGGATCCCTGATATCATTTTAGAGGAATTGGACAACACCAGAGGCTTAATCTACTCTTCTGAGGTTGAATCTTTTGTTAATAAACATAAATAATACTATTCGATTTTTTGGAGTGTTCAAGGTAGGGGTTGTTTGTGGGTGGTCATGCGATTGAGTGTGAACTGTTGGATTTTTGTGAACTATCGTTTCAAATAGTCTCACGTTGTATTCACTTTGCTTATAATGTCAATCATTTTTCACAAAAAAAACAAAACAAAAAAAAAACATTGAAAGTGAAAAAATTCACAGACACAATCATCATCATCATCATCATACTCTTTGTAGGCCATGACTCCAGCCGTCCTCTTCTCCACCCGATGAGTATCTCCTCCGAGGAGCACGCAAAGCTAGGAGGGATTGACACATTTAGATGAAGCTTTAAAAAAAAAAAAAACAGTTTAACTGGAGCAGTTCTGACTATCCATGATCGTTTCTTGCCATCCTGGATCACCTGTGTTTTCCTGTTCTCTTGCTGTGTCTTTCTCTTGTAGTGATGTGTTGTTCAAGAACGATTCGGTCTTTTTGAACGAATCTTTAATGTGACTCCGTATGAACGAGTCGTGTTGGGAGAGGGATTCGTTCATTGGCGCATGCGCATCATTCTTGTAGTTTTCCGAGCGTAACCCATTCATCATCAATGACAGAAGACCGAAAAGACCAGAATGACTCGAAAGATGAACTAATCTTTTCTGTTTCCGGCTCATGCTGCATTGGTTAAGATTACGGAGCGGCCATGAGCCGGAACCCGAAAAGATTAGGTCTTTTTGCGAGTCTCTCCGAAAGATTAGGTCTTTCAGCGAGTCCGGGTCATTTCGTTCTTTTGTCACGTGACCGCGCCACAACGTTAGGCAAAGTCAGTATGCAAATATTAGTTCATGATTAGTGAACGATTACTATTATTTTTATATTTATTACTACTACTGCTATTAACAGTTTTTGGTGCTCAACACATAATGTGTTAATAAAGACTTAATTTGTTCATAAAATCATTTTCAGATATTATAAATACTTTATACACACTCTTGGATTGTTTATTTTTTTTTAAATACAACCTTGAAAAGATAAATCAAAATATACTTATACAACAGAAGACATTTAAAGTGCAAAACAAGCTGTAAAGTTAAACAAATAAGTTTTAAAATAAATAACACGTTTGTGCCAAAAGAGCTATATAATAATAATGATAAATAAAAAATAAATTAGAATCAAAAGATACTAAATAACATTAACATATCAACACTAAAATCACAATGTAACAAACAAATTATTGGACATTTAGCAAATTATGAGCCGGAAAGAGAAAAGACCGAAACGACTCGGAGACTCGCAAAAAGAACGAATCTTTTCGGGTTCCGGCTCATGGCCACTCCGTAACGTTAACCAATGCATCATGAGCCGGAAAGAGAAAAGACCGAAAGGACCCGGAGGACTCGCAAAAAGAACAAATCTTTTCGGGTTCCCGCTCATGGCCACTCCGTAATGTTAACCAATGCAGCATGAGCCGGAAAGAGAAAAGACCGAAAGGACCCGGACTCGCTAAAAGAACGAATCTTTTCGGATCCCGGCACTGTAGCGGTCACGTGACAAAAGTGCTAAAGAAGCCAGTCCAGACTGAGTGCACGGACTGCACACGTTAACATCAGAGTGAAGTAATTTTGTGTCGAACAAAAGAGATTTAAATCTAAAGAAGACAGATCAGAGTTTGGGTAAACCAGACTAAAAGACCCAGGTAGGCTTTAGTAATATATTTATATTCATTTTAAATTTAGCATTATAGTTTTGTCTTATTTGTAGTGTGATTCGCGTTTGTGTATAAAACGCTAGTACATGTGGAAGTACACACAACATTTATTGATATTTTAGTAAAATGAACGAAATGACTCGAAAAAAGATCCGTTCATTTTACTGAACGAGACTCAAAGAACCAAATCCGTAAAATGATCCGAACTTCCCATCACTATTCTCTTGATGAGACATTTTCCTTCTGTACTGCTGTAAATATATTTAAATAAGCCCAGTATACTGTTCCTAATCCTAAATCCCTCATCAATCACTCTTTAGTCCACTACACCTACTTCTAATGTCATTGTTTCCTCCTCACACTATCAGTGTTCTGCACTCATACACTTCCAATTTATATTCATTCACTCCTCCCTACGGGTAACGTCTTCTGACTCTCCATGATCTCCACTTGCCATCTTGGATCCCCTGTGTTCTGTGCTCTTGCCGTGCTTCTGGTTTCTCTTGATCTCTAATTTTCCTGTCACTGTGACACAGTTTAAAAGTACCGTATTTTTTCACTCAGTTTAACCTGAGTCCTTTTTCTAAGATTACCTTTTCTGCTATTTTTTTTAAAGGAAAGTAGACAGAAAATGACAGGAACCTTGCCACTCCACTCTGCCACTGTACTGACTTTATAATATAACTAGCAAAAACATAAAATAAAGTAAAATAAGAACAGAGAACTTATTCAATTAATGTGATTTGCACAACTTATTTCAGTGAATTGTTATCTTTAAATAAGGAGCTGTTTTTTAACCATTAAGTCTGGGGGAAAAAAAAAACATTCGCCATGACTGAAGCGATGGAGGGCCTTACAAATAAACATATCACTCACATTTAGGAGAGCTGGTATAATAGGAATAGTCAGACTCTGAATGCTGGTAGGGCTCAGGGGAGTAGGCTGATGGGATCTTGGAGGACTGGAGAATGTCCTCACTGGTCTTACTCTTGGTTGCTGGATTGCAATGATTGTCTGAGGAGAAAGTGAGGATTACAATTTCAGAAAGGAAAAAAAAACATGTTACGTTTATCATGTAACAGCACATGGCATTATAATCAGGACTCTTTCACACAAAAACTGTGCCTCAGGGATCAATCCAATTCAAAACCAGGTATAGCTGAAACCAAGGGACTGAACAATCACGAGCATGACCTACTTTTATCAGCTTCTGCAAAATCATCAGATGAAATCACATGTCACTCCATTTGAATTCATTTGTTGCTTCTTTTCTTTAGAGTTTAGGCTTCTCTCTTTGTTTAAATCATTTTCCTTACCTGCATAATCTAAATATATGAAGCAAAATTGGGGATCTAAGTCAAAAACACAGTAGACAAGATCACTGAGAAACAGTACAATTAAAGTGAAGCAACAGAATCAATAGGATAAAAACATTTTCATTGCACAAAAACATCTTCGTTCAGTCAAAACAGACAAACAGTAAAAATCTGAGTGAAACACAGCGCACAGATATAAATAAACACTAGGCACAGAACAAAGGAAACAATGAGAGATCCAAAACATAACTTAAAGAGGTCATAAACTGATTTTTTTGTTTCTATCGTTGAATGATGTAAAATTTTACAAAAAGTGGGCGGAGCTTCTTACTCTCATCAACATCTCAGTGCTTTAAATATGCATGATTCCCTTATTCAGGGCTTGTGTAATATGAAACCAGTGCCAGGGAAAGAGTGCAGTATTTAGAAAGAAAAATTAGTGGATGCCATGGTAGGCTTCATTTTATCGCATATCTTTCTTTTTACAGTGCAGTCTCTCTACCTTATGCAAAGGTTTCTCCTCAACAGTGAACCCTTTAGGCACACCAGAAAACAAGTTAATCAAATGTCCAGCCACTTTCTGCTTAATTTTATATTAGATAGTAATCAGTGAGTTAAATGTGGTAAGAGTGTGTGATACGAGTGCGGTTGAGGAGGAGAGAGAGAGAGAAAGAGAGAGAGAGTAAGGCCTCTGCCCACCAATCCAAATTGTGATTCGCACAAACAGCAGGGTGCTGTTCCTCTGGAATGAAGAAATATTGATGCAAGTATGCTCCCTGCCTGAAGATGGCGTTTACAGTAAAACAGAAATCAAAAACATCAAAAATCAAGCAGTTTATTTTGCTGGATTTGTCGCACTATTTTGTTGGCACCACTTAATGGGCCAGATGTGTAACCCCCTGTTGGCACTCATAGTTTTCAATTGAGGCGAGTTCTCGCACAAGACTTTGGACCACTGCACTACACAAAATATTTCAAACACTAATAGTCAAAAATGTCCAGTGTTGAATGTCATTTAAAATGACATAATAAAAAGAAAATACAATGCAGTTGGATATATTTATTTTTTACTTTTGGCTGCATGTTTATTCCTGTAAGGTGTTGAGGGATACTAATTTAAAGTGTCGCTTTTTAAAATAAATCTTCTGTATAATTAAGACTAAAACATGTTCTTCCAAACACTGGCTTGCTCCTCATTAGCCATTCATTTTCAGAATAGACTTTGACTGTAGGTGCGACAGCTGTAGCTTTGACTTTGTTTTGCATTATCAAGAGTGAAGGTGGAGCTCTGTGTATAGCATGTCACTACTAGAGGACGTCCAATCTCTATCAAAAGATCCAGCACTTCTGGTTTCTCAGTTCATGACCCCTTTAAACACAACCCAATGCACTCATGTAAAGCATCACGAGACATTGCTTATACACCAACATCTAGAAAAAACAACTTAAGGAAAAATCCCATTTAAAAATTACCATGTAAAGCACACACAAGAAGATTCACCATACGCATCGAAGCACAGGTCTTAAGAGAAATAACGATTCCTAATTTAAAGCCTTCACAGGGATGATAGGACACATGTGAAGAACTACAGAGAAACAAAACACACAAAGAAATGTGCAAAAGACAGATGTCCACAGGGAGAAAGAGAATACTTACAGGTGAATGGTGACCGGAGATAGTTGAGTGTAGGGAAGTGTATTTAATGTGGTAGGGGATAGGAAAACAGGAGAAAAAAATAGAATGAGGGAGACAACATTTGTACCCCTAAAGAGTCTTAAGTGAAATCTAATAACCATATGGAAGAAATGCAATTGCGTGCAAATTTGCATTTGTTTTCTGACAAAACAGCTTCTTTATGTAAGAGTTTTCGAGCACACGTGCAGATCAACTGTATGGTTATCAATAGTGTTTGTTTGCAGCGTTCATTACAGGCCTGGGTTGTGAGCATAAACACTTTA
>SRMA01026021.1:430200-517632 GCA_007224835.1 Danionella cerebrum | reverse complement strand
GCTCACAAATGTTTGAGTACTGCACTATTTGGGGTCTAAAAATCGTTCAAGAGCATATTTGTAATTTAAAAAAAATTCAATAAAGTATAAAAAACAAAAAAAAAGTAAATTAATAAATATTTTATTAATTAATGTATTCATTTATTTTTTTAATAAGCCCCAGCCTGTAATGCACAAGTGTTCTGAGCACATATCCTTTAAAAAGAAATAAATGCACACACAAAAAGAAATACATGCAGTAAAGGGCAGTTAAGGGAAAGATTTTTTTGGTAAAATGTTTCATGACATTGTGAGGAGGTTCTAAACATTCTACTTAGCCAAAAAAATTACATAAAAAGTGTATGAGCGAAAAGACTGATGCACACAAATCTATTTCTCAAGACATGACGTTAAACATATTGCCAAAACAATGACTTCAATTCTAATTATTTAAACCTATTTAACAGTTGGATTTCCCATCTGTTAGTCACAGAATAACTGAAGAGAAACTGAAGAGAAACCACCTGTCTGGAGAAACATAACCGAAGAACCTTTACTTCACAGTTTTGTTATGTGGTGCTTAACATATTTCCTCTTTTACTGCGTCTAATAGTCGTTTCTTGATATGTTTGAGTATAAAGGAAGTTTCTGTGTAGCATCTAAAGCGGTCAATTCTCGGTTGATCTACAGCAGTGCGAGGTGCTGTGAGCTTTAATCATGCCTCAGCAAGCCTCATCCTTTTTTCATCACCCTCCTGCGGAAGAAAAGATGTGCTTGTGCCAGCTCTACTTAATTCTGCCATGCAAGGATTGGAAAACAGTCCAAACTTTTCTCAAAGCTTCTTGACCTGAGGGTACAGATTTATTCACAGCCGAGCTCTTTTTCCTTCTTTATTGAAATAGTTTTATGGCTCTACACATCTTGTACACTCTACATTTTCCGGATATTTAAACGTCACTCTTTAAAATAAAAGTACTAAATGCTAGAGTAGGTAAAAGCATTCAAGGCTTTTGGCTCAAAATGTCATTTTTCATTTCAAACAAAGTATAAACATGCTTTACAATAACAGGAAAAAGTACATGAATCCTTCACCTTGGACCTATGTTTACATTTAGCCAGAGGTGGGACCATGTCACCACTTTGTAAGTCAAGTCACAAGTCAAGACAGGGCAAGTTCGAGTCTGAGAACAAGCAATAATAGATTACGTTTACATTCCATTAATTTTATTACGTTTAACCAAGTTTGTAGTGTATTATAATACACTTTATAAAACAGTTCTTTCTTACATTAAATGCATTTAACAATCATGTTAAATCGAGTCATTGGGGTTCAAGTCCAAGACAAGTTGCGAGTCATTCGGATTCAAGTATGAGACAAGTCGCGAGTCATTGGGGTTCAAGTATGAGACAAATTGCGAGTCATTGGGGTTCAAGTCAAGTCAAGTCCTGATTCATTTGGGTTCAAGTCCGAGTCAGGTCGCGAGTCATTGGTGTTCAAGTCCGAGTCAAGTCGTGAGTCATTGGGGTTCTAGTCCGAGTCAAGTCACGAGTCATTAGGGTTGTAGTCCGAGTCAAGTCGCGAGTCATTAGGGTTCATTCAGAGTCAAGTCGCGTGTCATTAGGGTTCAAGTCAGAATCAAGTCGTGAGTCATTAGGATTATTAGTCGTGAGTCATTAGTGAGTCGTTGGGGTTCAAGTCTCAGTCAAGTCGCTAGTTATTGGGGTTCAAGTCCGAGTAAGATCGTAAGTCATGGTGGTTCAAGTTTGAGTAAAGTCGTGAGTCATTGGGGTTCAAGTCAGAGTCAAGTCGCTAATCATTGGGGTTCAAACCAGAGTCAAGTCATGAGTCATTAGGGTTCGAGTCAGAGTCAAGTAGCAAGTCGTTGGGGTTCAAGTCACAGTCAAGTCGCAAGTTATTGGGGTTTAAGTCAGAGTCAAGTCGCTAATCATTAGGGTTCAAACCAGAGTCAAGTCACGAGTCATTAGGGTTCGAGTCAGAGTCAAGTAGCAAGTCATTGGGGTTCAAGTCAAGTCAAGTCCTGATTCATTGGGGTTCAAGTCCGAGTAAGATTGTGAGTCATTGGGGTTCAAGTCAGAGTCAATTCGCTAGTCATTGGGGTTTAAGTCAGAGTCAAGTCCCTAATCATTGGGGTTCAAACCAGAGTCAAGTCACGAGTCATTAGGGTTCGAGTCAGAGTCAAGTAGCAAGTCGTTGGGGTTCAAACCAGAGTCAAGTCACGAGTCATTAGGGTTCGAGTCAGAGTCAAGTAGCAAGTCGTTGGGGTTCAAGTCACAGTCAAGTCGCAAGTTATTGGGGTTCAAGTCTGAGTCAGATCGTGAGTAATTGGGGTTCAAGTCCAAGTCGAGTCGCAAGTCTTTTGTGATATTGTCAGGTCTCAAGCCATCAAATTAATTACTCAAGTCAGACTCGAGTCCAAGTTGTATGACTCGAGTCCACATCTCTGCATTTAGCCAAACCTTTGATCTTAGAAGGAACAATTGATTAAAAGTCTATATTGATCAGATCAAAATGTTATTGTTGTTTTTGTCCGTTTTTCTTTAGTATTATAACACATTCAGCAAATTTGCCACTTGTTTGGCGTCATCTGGCACTGGCAAAAGGTAAATGTGCCAGACATGGCATAAGCCTGGCAGAGGAGGTATCATTTTTAATGCAGACGTATATTATATAGTATGGCATAGGTTATTATTATTATTTTTTTTACATTCATGTATTAAAACTAATTGTGGTACAGAGCCGGGCTAATACAAATGTGGGCTGTATTCCAGTATTCCAGAAAGATCAGACCCATTCTTAAAGGTTCACATACTTTTCCATCCAACTTCCTTCTTAATCAAACCCTATGGAAATCTCAGCATGAGCTCTATCTATTCACTACTTGTCATTATAATCTAAATGTATACTGGAAAACAAGACTAAGAGCTAATGGGACACATCTTTCCTATGAGCCCACACTGCCTCAGGATAAAGCATGAGGTGAGAGGGCCGAGGCAGGCCGGCAACACTATACCATGTCTCTTATAGATGGGAGGCTTCCTGTAGATGTTGTGCTCTCCTGTAGCTGGGGATAAAGATTAGAAAGAAAGCTTTGTAAGTAAGTATAAGTAACAGGCAGAAGAAAGCAATGGCAGCAAATGTATTTTATGTACTTCCTCTTCAATTTCCTGGAACCTTTAGAGCATATTTGAGAAGAGTGGAAAGGAGAACACGTAAAAAGTACAACAATGGAGTTGAGCCGTTCTACATACACTATAGTAATGACCATTAAAGTGCTGTATTGAGTGATCCATCAATGACTTTTTAATAGAGGGTAGCATTAATGTCACAGCTAAGCAAACTGAGTGGCAAAACAAGTGTTTTTTTTTCTGATGTTTACATGCTTAAGATAAAAAGAATTGAGTCTTTCAACTGTCCAGATGACCAGCCTTTCATGGTCATAGAGATTTGGGCAGAAATTGAGTATGAAGATGCATACAGGCATTTTTGTTGCGGAAAGGCGATTATTACGATTTTAATCGAGAAGCTGTTAGCCAGCTAGGTTTTCTGCAACTAAAAACCTTGCTAACAGTATAAAAACCTCATCAATAGCACAAAACAATTTATGATTCTAATTACTCTAAAAAGTTCTTTTTAAAAACTACGGAGACAGCTAATGGGTGCATGTCTGCTTTTTTCAGCAAAACAAAGTTTGTCCCATTTAAATAAAATCTGGGTTAAGTTGCAAGTAACATTTTTTAAGTAAATGGTACGTTAATATAAAGATGACAAAAATAACCCCCCAGTGAATATCACAAGACACAAAGTGGCGAGCACAGATCTAGGTTTGAGCTAATTCTTTGAATCCTTTGCCACATATTCTGTATTTACCGGGATCAAATTCACAGTTGGCACATGATTTGGCTTTTTTACTTTCCTACTTCCAGGTACTGTGGCATCATGTGCATACCCTCTATTAAAAATTGAATCATACACTGTAAAAACCCCAAGTCATTGTTTGATTAAATAATAACATCTTTTTTTAAGTATATTGAAGTTTTTTACTGTGTACTGGTGGATGAGTATGAAAGTGATGTGGGCAGCTGATGGGGTGAGTGTCGAGGCCTGGCCTACCTGGCACATGGAAATGCTTGGGAGCTTGGTTTGTGGTGGGCGTGCTGGACCGGGCATCAAGCTGACTGTAATAGGGTGAACTTCTGCCACTCTCAGTGCCTGCAGCAAAGCCCCAGCCAATGACAGTAACAGAACCAGAGCATGAGTGCAAATCTCTACCACTCACTCGCTCAGTCATAACATTAATGATCCAGCCAGGCAGGGGGCAGTATGTGTCTCCCAACAGAGAACGACATGCTGTGCCAGACAGATGGGGGCATTCAATTGCATGTAGGTGGAATGGTGGGATGCCCCTTATGCCAATATGAAATAAAAACAGAGAACAACAGGAATCTGGTCTTGTTTCATTTCAGTTCATGTTTTATTTACAGTGATCTCATAAATTTCACACACTGCAAATGCAAACGAATTAGAATTTATTAGTACAGTAAAGATTCATGAAAATGAGCAATTTATTTAAGTGTAAATCTTAAATCCAACACCAAAAATTAAGGGTGAAGTTGTCCTTAAAATGGATAATTAAACAAGGGTTAGGGTTCGTCATTGGAGGTAGAAAAAAATGTAAACAAAAATAAATGTTGAACAAAATAAAATGGTACTTTTTAGTGTAAATTATAGTTTTTTTTTAATCCTAGTGTTCCGAATTAGAACAGGAAGTTACATCACAGCACGTCTCTCTCTCTCTCTCTCTCTCTCTCTCTTTGTTGTATTTGAGCCATTTCACCAGAATGTGCAGCATTTGCTTTTTGTAACTTTACAAAATTTCTTTTTTTACTTGATTTCAAAACAGTGTTTTGTAGATAATAAGTAGATTCATAATTAAAAGAAAGGTCACATGTTTTTTGTTTACAAACAAACATTTTATTTTATTTTTTATTAAGTAACAGGATTTAAAGTAACAGGACTGACTTTTGAACAAATATTTAACAAACACATGATAAATTTCCACTTGGTGCACACCAGAAAATTCTGCAAATTCAGTTATTTTCAAAATTTTGTGCCTTTTTACACTAAACTAATTAAATCTCAGAAATAATTTGAGTAACAGTAAAGTATTTTTAAATGAAGCTCCAAGATATCGCCACAAAATCATCAAATACGTAAATAAGAAATTGAAAACTTACCTTTGCCTTCGAAAGATCCAAGTGATGCAACTACCTGCTGAAAACTGACTTATGGAAATTGCTCGGTTTTTTAGTGGGGAATGTGTTAGGGCTAAAGGAATGAGTAAAAAGCTGGGGACATGACACTTTATTATTATTATTATTATTATTATTATTAATATCTAAGAAAGTATAGATATTTGTGTAAATAAATGTATTTAAAACAAACATATCAATACAAAGAAAGGTTCTTTTTAATAGATCGTAATCATTGTGGGGTTTTTTTGGTGAAATGTTGCATCAGAGACTGGGAACAAGCAATACATGCTATTTCTAAGTGTTTTATGTGGATTTTATCAATATTTGAAATGTTCCCACTTAAATTTGCAATAAGATTGGACGGAAATGGCTCCCATTCAGTGGAACGGCTCATTTTTCTCTTGTACCTCTCTAAACCCTGCTTCCAGCGTCTTCATAATAATGGATTTCAGAATATTAAAATGTGACCAAATTAAAGGTAAAGACTCACCGTATCTGTAGTAATGCTGTGGAGACCGAGGCATGATGGGAGACATGCCTTGTCTGCTGTAGGTGGGGGAATCTATGTAACCCGGACTAGAGGATCTCCTCATCCGCATATCCATACCATCGTACATGTCCTGTTACATGAAAATGTCCTCAAGTGAACTGCTTTTAATAAAATACGGCTGAATAAAGGTTTTCTGGAAATAATACCGAGGTCTACCATAAATAAATAACTAAAAACTTTTACCTGAGAGTAAGGAGAGAGTGTGCCCAAGGACTGTGGAGAAAAAATGAAGGGAGAGGGTCAGAATGACATTAAATGACCGACAAAGCTTTTTGGACAAAGAGAAAGGGTCAAAGCTGAAGAAGCCACAGGGCTCAGGTCTATCTGTCTATAGTTGTGCTCATAAGTTCACACCCTGGCACATTTTCAGATGTCTTGGCCCTTTTTCAGAAAATATGAATGATAACACAAAAGGGGGTCACTGATGTTTCGGAGATGTCAGGAACTTGGTCAAAATTGGTGTGAAGATGAACGCAGCATGTTGTCAGAGGATACTGGAGGAAAATGGACATTTCAACACGACAGTGATCCAAAACACAAGCCCAAGTCCACTTGTGATTGGTTCCACCAGAAGTTCTGGAGTGTCCATCTCAGTCTCCTGACCTCAATATCACCGAACCACTCTGGAGAGAACCGAAACGTGCCGTTCATGCAAGAATTTGAGGATTTTCGCCAAGAATAATGGGCTTCATCACCAACAGAGAAGAAAAAGAACCTCATCGACAACTACCTCAAGAGTCTTTGATGTAGACTTTTGATCAAAAGTGTTTCTGGGCTTAACACCATTGTTTGGCAAGAAGTAGCTTCACCCAAAGCTAACGAAGAGTGGTAAAAAACATTTGTGTTATCGTTCATTTTGTTCATTTCATCTGAAAAAATAGCCAAGGAAGCACAACTGTATTCCTCCTGCAAACCTTTAAAACTCATCTTTACAAGATCAGAAATAGTTGACAAGAACACCATGATTTATCCCCCTCGTGTCATTCCAAACTATTTTATTCTGTATCCCCCAGACATGAACCCAGATCACCAGTGAAATGAAACGAGGGTGAATAAATGTGGTAAACTATTGTAAAAGAAAGAAGAGTTAAAGCAACACGACATACATAAATCGCTCAGGAGCACTCATGGTGACAGCTAGAAGTGGTTGAAATGCACAAAAACAAAAGCATAAAGCCAGCCAGCCACAGAAAAGTTACGTCAAGCTAAGCTAAAACCAAGCCTCAAGATCTGGAGACAAGGGAGGACATGGTAAAATAGACACAAAGAGGGGGCTCTAGTGGAGGGGGCTGTAGCGCAGTACCTCCCCATAGCTGAGGCGCTCTAGCTTGTCATCCGAGCTGTATCTCGGACTGCACTCATGAGACCAGAAGTCTGGCCTCTGCACCTCATAAATGGCTTTAACCTTAGGCAGCGCAGCCAAGTCTTTGTAATCAAGGATCTCGTTGTCCATTTTTGCCTGAGGAGAGGGACACATGACAGACACACTCTCAGGTGAAAACAAGCAGCGATGGTTGGCCACCACAACATGAACCGCAGGAGCAGATGAGCCTTCAAAAAGCAAGTTCTAGGAAAAAAATCAATTTGATTTAAAATTATTTTGTTTATTTAAATTATTCTTTTGTGTTTTCCAAAATCTAATATACTTTTTAATTTTTTTTATTATTATTTTGTGGCTATAGCCTTTATTTATTTTTTTTTATTATTATTATTTTGTGGCTATAGCCTTTATTGTTTTTTTTTTTTTTTTCAATTGACAGAGGAGTCAGTAGAGAGAGAGTGGGGTGGGATGGGAAAGACAACAGGCTCAAGACTCGATCCTGCACCGCCCTGCGCAACTGCACATATGTGTCCTGTGCACTGTCCACTATACCACGGGGCAGGACTAATATACTTTTTAAAATATACTTGGTCGGGGCACTATATAAATACTTCCCATTTTTATTCCCAGAGTGGTCTGGGTCCTTGCAGCTTATTGTCCCGCTATACTATTATATTTGAATACTATTATAATATATTTTATATTTTGACTATTGAAGCTTTTAAGTAGCAATTTTCAATTTGCAATGTAATTTTCAAAACGACAATGCAATATTCAAAACGGTAGTGTATTTTCTATTTACATTTCCCAAAACATTTGCAACATTCGGTTCAAAAGGAAATTGAAAATGAAATTTTATAATTTACATTTGCTACTTACAACAGTAGTCTGGATTCCAGACAGGGGTCATTGCTGGCCCGTTACATATGGAACAAAAATAATGTCAAATGTTTTTGAAATAAAAAGCTTGTTGAATTACACAACTGGGAAAAAAATGCATTGCAATCAACAGTGCTAACATTTTAATGCATTGTATTTACAGGGGTTCCATCGGAAACATTTCACCTACTTTTTCATTGTTAAAAATTCAATAATTAATATTCACCTCACAAAGTTCATTTCCAAAATATTCAGTTTGTTATTCCAACAATAACATTCGTCAGACAATTTTCGGTTATTTTTTTTTCCCTTTACAAATTCGTTTTCGAAAATTCTGTGCTTCAAATTCGACAGCTCACATCTGGGGACTGCAGGAAAAGCAATAGAGTACCGGTAGAAGATCGCCATCTGCTGTTAGACGTCCTCACCAGCGGGTGGTGCTAGTGGCCTGTGCAAAGCGGATATGTGCCAAGATAGACCAATCGGATTAAATACCAATTAAGACATAAACCCGAACTTTACTTCTTCAAACCGTGAGCTTTGTGTACCGTTGCATCCCTACTTTAAAAACGTTATTTTATATATTTTTTTCAGACTCTTTGAATTCAACCTTTATTATGACATATTATTGTTATTGTATAAATAATGTTTTGCTTGATTTAAAACTGTTTTGGTGTAAACCTGGTCGACGCCATCTCTTCTAAAAATTGATCAAATAGCGCCACTTTCCATTGAGCTGAATCGAATTTAATATGACTGCTATTCTTGTTCAAATGGCATTTGCACGTAAGCTTGATGTGACAATATATACATTTAAAAAAGTATTATATATATGAACTACGACCTGGTAGAGTTGAATGTTCAGTATGATGCGCTAAACAAAACAAACAAGCAGCGCAGCGAAAATGAGACGATTTAATTTTTGCGACGAAATTGAGGTTAAGGTTTTTTCCCCTCTGTGGAAGGAGCGTGTGTTTGTCTCATTTCGCGAAGACTGTGGCGGCAACGTGGAGAGACTTTTCATGACGTGGACACAAGCTTCAAACTATCCACAGAGCAGCGCACTGAATGCAGAAAAAGCAGCGAGTTGCAGAGATGCATGAAATATCACTCAGAGTCTCACTCAGAGTGCAACATACTGGTAAACCACACACAATGCCAGGCTTCCCAGTAACTGAAAGAAACAAACACAGCTGGATTTGGTGTCCAGTTCATGTTTAGTTCAATGCATTTGTAAAATGTAAAAATGGTTTATGTTAAAATGTTAACAATGTAAAAAAAAAAAAATAAAAAAAAAAAATCTTAGTTCACTTTTTGTATTTATATCATTTTTTATTTGTACATTGGACATTGTGATTTCCTTGGACTGTTGTAGAAGTGATCATTTTAAAGTGTTTTGAACATTTATAAATATTTTTCAATAAAAAAAAAACACTAAGTGAAAATTTAATTGTTGCATATTAATATTTATCAGTTTCCTACCTAATAAATCATTGTTGATATTCATTGTGAGAAATAATTAACACAATCAGTGTTTTCGCAGAGATGAATATCCTTAAATATTATTAAATTCAGAAGATGGTATCAAAGTGGTAGCCCTTTGCATTAATCAGTCTCCAGAAAGTAGCTCTCGGGTGAAAAAAAAGGTTGGGGACCCCAACCCCAAGTTTCAGTGCGATTGTCTGTCAATGGGAGATTGGAGAGCCAGGACCTGGTGCCATGACTTACCAATAGTTGAGTGTTTGCAAACCTCAAGGACTGGGGTTGATACACCAGTAAGTGATTTGTTTATAGTCTGTAGCTGACTCAAAAAAATGAGTTTTGAAACCTGGATATTTTAGCTCCATTTTACCCATTTTTGCCTGCTTAGCTGTGATCCAATTAAAGCTAAGCAGCCATCAGAGAGCTAGCTTTTTCTATAGAGGAATCCACAGTAATTAAATATACACTGAGTTCTTTCTCTCGCTCATTAGAATCACCTTTACGCACACGTCACTACAACTGTTGCTTCTTTGAAGATTTGAAGGTCACTCTCGTATGGGAGAATGTTCATTATCGAGTTGAGTTTCTATCTCATACATGTTCTCTCTTACGCTTGACCTACAGTGGAGCACGGAGCAGCAGAGCCTGACAGCACATGTGCTTACACTGCATTTTGCACACATCAATCACACACAAACACACACACATAGCACAAAGGTTACACACTAAAGCCAGCCTTCACTTCCACACGTGATGTTAATCACCAAGCCACTGCAGGACACGCACACGTTATGAGCCAGCACTAAACTCAAGCTCTCCAGCATCCATCTTTGGCAGAAGTACTTACATTTATGCATTTGATCGACGCTTTTTTATCCAAAACAGTGCTTTTTATGGTTTACAGTGCACTTTACAGTTTATCAGATCATGCAAACCCTGGAAATCTGAACTACTGTAACATTTAAGGATTGAAATGGGCTTCAAAAACCTCAAAAAAATAAAAGTTTTAGGTAGGTGTACAATTCGCATGATGGAAAGTGCCTCAGCATCGAGAACACCATTAATCCTGAGAAAAACATCCAAGTGTCCACCACAATGCTTTACTGTTGCTGGCAGACACCAGCCCTTAAACTAATAAAATGCCTTCTGCTACAGCCAGATATTTCAAAATTTGACTCTTGGATCCAGATCAGCTGTTGCCATTTTTTGGCATCCCAGTTCCTATGGTTCCATGTATACTTGAGTGACTTGGTCTCGTTCCCAGTTGGGTGTACGTGTAGTGATTTTCTCTGTAGCTCGTCCATGAAGATTTAACAATGTACCCACCTCACAATGTGATACAGATTATGTCTACGATGTTATATTACAAATTACAACACATTCCACTTTATAAATCAAGTGATTGAGTATATAATTAAAAATAAAATGTTAAGTTGCTAAAAGTGCAAGGGTCTAGGATGTGGAAATTCAGAGACGTCTAATGTTGCCTGGATGAGAGAGCTCTTTTCAGACATTTTAAAAAAGTTCCCTTTTTCTCAAGTGAAAAGTTTTTCAAATAGCTTGAACAGAACATTTTGGAACCTCAGTCTACTTTGACAACATTATCAACATTGTAGAATAACTACAAGATTGTGTCTCAATTTACATATTTTTCAACCACACCCTGGTAGAAGAGTGTGGCTGCTCCTGACTAAAACCCAGGGGAAGCGTTGCCTCTCGTCTGTTTTTAGCTGGAGATGAATGAATGTTCATTCACTTTGCATTTTGTAAATGTAAATAACATAAAATTCATATTTATGTTCCAGAAAGCATTCTCAATTAGAGCATTTTTAACACATAAAGTTGTTGCAAAATATATAGATATACAATGTGTTTCGAGGAATTATTGGGTCTTTTTTGCTTGTTAGTGATGGTGTTTCTAGTCACTTCTGCAACTTCTTTAAATTATTATTCTGTTTTAGTTAATTTTTACTAGTACACAACTATCCTTTACTCACATTATACAAGAAAAACAGGAGAAAGTTCAAATGAGCTCTTTCCATCACTTAATGCAAACATTAGCGCTACCCCCTAGTGGATGGATGATATGAAATACTCTGACACATATCAAACTATACACAAAGCCTTCTTAGCTTTATGGTCTCAAAACTTTTAATTTAACTTTTACTTATCCCATGTTATAATGTTACAAATGTAATTCTGAATATTTGAAAACAATATTTAAAAAAAATGTGTGTATTTTTGTTTAATTTATGTAGCACCGTGTGTTTGATCTGTACAGTTGAGCTACTCACACAGATGACTCTGCTGGGGGAACTGATACTGGAGCCTGGGGGAGAGATGGAGGCTTCCGATGTGCGCCTGAGCTGTGATAAAATTTAAAGTATAACAGAGGTTTTTTTTTTTTCTAAAATGTTGGATGTATTTTGAAGATTTAAGCACTTACTCGAAGTTTCCTCTCTGTCCGAGATGCCTGTTTACACACAGGATGCCACACCTCTGAACCTGAGACACAGATCCAACAGTTTAGTTTAACACAAATTGAAATAAGTAAATAAATAATACATTTTTTTTGATATCATACTTGCACAATAACTTACAGTGGTATGCAAAAAGTTGGACAATTTTTAAATTTTAATGATGTTCCATAATAAAACATAGTGTGGATATGTCATTCTGTTAAATATATCATAGAAGAGACAGTAATATTTGAGAAGTGTAATGAAGTTATTAGGATTTATGGACAATGTGAATTGTTTAAACCCCTCCAAACACAGGTGAAACAAATTATGAGAAAGAATCTTGGCAACATGGACGCCTCAAAACAACTCTTAGAAGACTTGAAAACATTGATTGTTGAAGCTGGAGGCTTTCTCACAGATTTAAACTCTCAATTTCAACTGTGAGGAACATTGAGCGGAATAAGTGGCAGAGCAAGAATAGAAGAGGTGCAGCAAGGTTAGAACAGCCACAGAAAGCTCACAGACCAGCTCCAAAGACTAATCTACTGAGGCGTTCATGTAGAGGAACCAGTACAACGCTCGGAAACTATTACATCTGATTGAACTGGGGATGTTTTGTAAAGAAGAATGGTCCAAAATACCTTCTGCCAGAATACAGTCTCTAATTGGAAGCTATAGAAAGCGTTTAGAGGTTTAGAGGAGAATGCACAAAATATTCAGGTCATTTTTTCCACACAAATTTTTGAACTCTTTCCATACTTTATTTCACTTCTCATGTATCACTGTGTTTGTCTCCAATACGTTATCCAGAAAACCAATGGGTTATAACCGAAAATCCTGAAAAATTACAAGACTTTTGCACAACACAGCATTTTACAGCATTCAGTAAATTTGAGGTAAAAAAATCACCGGCTAATGTTAATATACTGAATATATATTTCTGCATGATAATGTGCTGATGCCTGGCTCAGCTGACATTTCCCCTGAAGCGTGTTCACTCGCCTGTTTCACACATCTCAGAGGTAAACGTAAAACTGAACAGACAAACACACAACGTCCAACAGCCACCGGCACTGGGAGTCATATGAGCCATCACACACTGGAAATCTACATCAGTGAGGAATGAAGATGGATCACAATGAGCCTCTGTGACCCACTGACTCGTCTTCATTAATATCTTCCCTCTGCAGCATTTATCTATCACATGGTTTGTGATATTGAGAAAGTAAGCGTATAATGATAGATGTTCAGAGACTTTTATTAGGAAATCCTCATCTGCTTAGTCACAAGGATGAACAAGCTTTTCGAAACACACACCCTTTTTGTTCTTATACATGACTTAAATTTGTACTTGCACACAAATGAAGAAAATCATAAGACACGGCCATGACCGCGAGCATTCACTTTGTGTAAACGACATACGAAGACTTTGGTTCCAAAACACTATAAATCTTAGTTAACCCTTATAAGACTCTACACCCACTGGTGTGTGTGCCAATCACAACATTTGTTTTGAATAAGCAGGAATGATGCAACTCAGCAATTGTTTGATTTTAATTTCAAATATAATTTGCAGGTTAGATATTTTTAGGTTTGATATTTTTGGTTTTAAACAAACATCACAAGAAATTCAAATTAAAATGTGAGAAAATGCACACTCATCATTCAATTTCATTTTACAGACCCCAAATCAGTGCCATCTAGTGGTGAAAAGAAAGAATAACCCTTGGAAGTACAAGATCTATGATATGGCTTGGTTTTTTTAAGTTAAAATGTATAAGGTGTAGAAAAAATTTACATGTTTTATACATTTTTCATGTTTCCTTTTTAATTTTCTATTTTGTCTCAACACTTTTGATTTATTTGTTGTAAAACTGTTCCTTGTCTTTTTTGTTGCAGTGAAAAAAATGTACTACTCGAAATCATATTTTTGGTATAATTTCAGGTTTGTTGTGTTTGTGTAATGTAATGGGAAAATATTTGTAAAAAAGAAGCGAGGGTGTACTAAAAAATATATAAAAAAATTCCACGTAAAAACAGATTTAAAGAAAACATCAGAACAAATTGTAAAGTAGTGAAAAAATGCTAATAAATTGACTTCTAAGGGTTAAATGAGAAAAAAAATGAGTTTTAAAACAATCATCTCTTTGTCCTAAATTGCTATGAATTCTACGAATGTATATTTTTTTGTGTGAATTTAACAGCATTTTGGAACCAAACAAATCCAAGTCCACAGATAAAACGTACTCCACTTGTTAACCACTTGAGTCTGCCAATCACATGCTCTCAAAGCAAGAACCATTTCAAAGACCATTTGCTGAAATAGTTTTCCTTATTTGGAAACATTGCAGACCCTACAGAAATAAGCATCTGTTTGTTGCATCTTTAGCCTCACCTGTGAGATACATCTCCTCGCCCTCAGTGAACATCATCTGACAGCGTGCACAGCGAGCACATGTCGGGTGGTATTGCTTCCCTCCAGCCTGCACAGAACAATAAGAGGAAACTCTGGAGGACTGTCAAATTACAAACATAAGCCAGTAAACAATTTACGAAGTAAACCCAAACTTCTCTTTGAGCGCCCTTCATATTAGCAGAGTAGCAGAGTATTGACGTTTTAATGCTGCCAAAGACTAATTTAAGCTTTATAGTCTTTTAATGGCTCTCTTGCTCACTTTAAACACACACTTAAAGCTTCAAGTATGTGCCAAGAATCCAACCGAGAGACCCTCACACAGTTGCGCTCAGACGATTGTATACCCTGGATTTCCCAATTAACCTGATCAAAACGTTCATTAATATTTAGTTTTCCCCGCTTTTACATCAATGACAACCTGAAGTCTCTTGAGGTAGTTGTTGATGGGGTTCTTTATTTACTCACTTGGTAAAGCAACCCATTCCTCTTGGCAAAAAGTCTCCAACTCTTGTAAACGACACAGTTGAGTTCTCTCCAGAGTAGCTCAATGATATTGAGGTCAGGAGACTGAGATGGACACTCCAGAACTTTCACGTTGTGCTGGTGGAACCAATGACGAGTGGACTTGGCCTTGTGTTGATGCACATTTTTTTTCCAGTATCTTTGATAACTGCTAGATTCGTCTTCCCATCAGTTTTCACTAAGATTCTTGCCCCTTTGGAGCTCACACATGTCCAAACATCAGTGACCTCCCACCGTGATTCACAGTGGGGATGGAGTTCACTCATGTTCACTCTTCTCCAAATTTAGAGTTTATGATTGTTGCCAAAAAGTTCAAATCTGGTCTAATCGTTCCAAATACTTTGTTCCAGAAGCTTACAGCCATGACTCTTGTTTTGTAAACGGCTGTATTGTGCTATATGCCTGGTAATGTCTTTCTTCTGGCAACTCGACCAAGTTATTAGTGGGTTTTTCTTTGCATCCCTTCATTTTTTGGGGCAGTTGTAGGAGAAATGTTTGTTGGTTTCAACAGAATCCCTCACATTCCACCTTTTTTATCAGAGTTTGAACACTGCTGATCGCCTTTCCCAGTTACTTGGAAATCCTTGTATATCCATGTCCTGTTTTGTACAGTTTCCCATAGATCCTTTGACAGATCTTTTGCTTTCCACATCGCTCAGAATTCAGAAATCTCAGCACATCACTGGATAAAAGAGGCAAGGGTCTGTCAGGAGCCAGAAACTCAGAAACCCTTTCTGCACAAACATTGATTCCAAGCAAACATGTTGTGGCGAGGACGGTTACCTTTTACCAGCCACTCAAACCTTTTTGTCAGTTTTTGTGCATGTTATCACGCCAAAAACAACAGAATATGACAACTTTTGATCAGGGTCCTTTGGAAGGTTTCTGTTGTCATTATGATTTGAAAAGAGTAAACAGAGTTCTTTGACAATAAATGACTTCACCCAATCCCATAACCATGAATGGAAAAGATCCCTTTGGGTTATAATTGTTTGATAAATGAGAAGAAATCAGAAAATGTGCCACAATATTTAAACACAACTGAGCTAGTTAATGGACACAGGCGTCCCTTATATTGCAAATGCAGCAAAAATGGTCTCATTAAGTCCAGAAAGGAAAGGGATAGAAGAGAGCAGGTGGAGAGAGAAGAGCCGTTTATGAGCGAGAGACAAAGTGTAAGCTGTCACTGCTTCAGGAATCAGGGAACTGTCAGTTTCTAAGTGCTCAAAGGCAAGCGCTATCACTAGGTGTCTCCCAAAGGAGACAAGCACAAATCAAACAGAAGATAAAGATAAATCAGCCGGTGTCCCACAAGCTATAAATAACCAGAGCTGAGCTCTTGCTGGAACACGGAGCACTTCCCACCAGCCTCTTATACTGGGACGACAGCAAACAGAGCGGCAGGAATGTGCTACTGTTTGAGTGAGAATACATAGATGCTTTCCAAATGAGTGTGAATTAGCTTTAAGCTCCATCGGCTTCCAGCTCTCTCCTCTTAAATTGCCCCTTTCTTTTACTCAAGAGACAGAAAAAAGCAAAAATACAAAAATACTGGGCCACGGGAACTAGTCAAGTTGATTATTATTTATTTTTCTATCTATGTCAACTATATAAATAAATTAAGTAAAAAAAAACAGTGTGAATGGCAAGAATTTCAACGGTGCTGTCTCTTTTAAATATATGGATCAAAGATAATAAGTACAAGATAATTGTATTTAGATTAATGGCCTAGTGGTTCTGAAGGACAGATAACATGCAAACTACACATCCCATAGTGCAGTGCTTCAGCTTAGCAATTGATGTCACTGTGAAATGCATTCTGGGATACAAATAAACTGCACCTGTGAGTGTATGTGGCCAGAATAAAAACAAACCATTTGCTGCACAAACATGAAAAGTTACGTACATGGGGAAAAATACTTGTATAGATACAGTGCCTGTAAAGAACTTTCACAATAGAATTCTCCATGACATTAATATATAATATAACTCTATTGCCTGAATTTATTACAGTTTGCAAATTAAGTGCAAGTTCCACTAGTTCTGCCCTTTTTTTGTGTAGATTTTTATAATTAAAATAAAAAAATTGTATTATTATCTTTAATTGTAATTTTATTATATATAAAGAGGGTAAAAACTGTCAGGATATTTAACGTGCACGGTACGTGTGCCAGATTAAGAAGGAATGACACGACCCACCTATTATTTGATTTTGATTTAATATAATGTGTAGGTTTCAAAAAGTTTAGAGATTTTAAATTAATATTTCAAGAGTTTTGACACATAAGTTGCAAGGTAATTTAAATAAAAATGTGAGAAAATGTGCAATCGTCTTTCAGTTTCATTTTAGAGACCCCAAATCGGTGCCATCAGAGCCATCTAGTGGTGAAAAGAAACGATAACCGCTGGAAGTACAATACCTGTGATATGGCTTGTGTTTTGCAAAGTTCCGAAACAAAAAAAACAAAGGCACAAAAGGTTCTTGGAACTGTGTATTTTTAGGAGAATTTGTTTTTTTCCACATTATTTGGACCTTTTTGCTTTTTGGGGGGATTTATGAATCTTGTTGTAAAACAAAAAAACTGTTTGTTTATTTTTTTTGCATAAAAAAAATTTACTATTCAGAATTGTATTGTTGAGGAGCTATTATAAACAATTTAAAAGGAAGCTGGGGTCTTACAAAAAATATCAACCATTGCCACAAAAAAAAAATCAGTTTTAAAGGTAATTCATTAGAACTAATTGTAAAGTAGTAAAAAAATGCTTAAAAAGGCCAGAACGTCTAAAGTTAAGGTTACCACTTTGTAAAATGACATAAAATTAAAGAAAGCTAATGAAATAGGCAGATGTGAAAAAATGCTATAAACAAAGAATAAAATTAGAAATATAATGGTTACTTTTTTTATTTACAAAATGCAAAAAACAAAATCAACATTCTCTGTCATGACCTTCTGCTCTCAAACCAGAACCAATTATTTTCAGTAGATTTGTGTAAAATCAGGGATTTTGAAAAATTATAGTCAGATCCACCAATAATACCAAACAGGTGCTAAAGATACTGACATGTAAGTTGAAACCAAGTCATGAACTGAAACAGAAACCGCTGTGTAAGTGAACAGCCAAACTGGATGGTGTCCAGCAGTACCATCACCTCAGAACTGCTGGAAACCAGCGGAACGCAGGCACATCTACTGTCTGAAGAAGTCTGTTCATAACATGGATTTTCATGGAAGAGCCAAAACATCAAACCTTCCTAAGTTTTGAAGCTATGCGACTCAAGTATGCACGAAAACATAGGATCTTTGGTGTAGAAAAATAGCAGCAGGTGCTTTGGACTGATGAGTCAAATTTTGAAGCTTGGAGGGCAGCAAAGTCATAAAATAATGAGTGTCTGCAGGAAACAATGAAGCATGGTGGAGGGTTCTTGAATGTTCGGGGCTTTGCTCAGAATTAATAGCTATCTCAACACCATTGATTGTGTCTGGGATTACACGAGGAGACCGAAGACTGTGACAAAGCTACATCCACAGGTAATGCGTGGTTAGTTCTCCAGGATGTTTCTGCTGTTTTTCGAAGGTCGATCACACAAAATATTGATTTGAATTAGATTTATATTTTGTTCACTGATGTGTGTAATACATCTACAATGAACAATATCTGTTTTTTAAAGACAATATCGTTTTTTTTTTATTCTTGAAAGAGAGAGAGAGTCTGAGTTGGATGGGTGCTCACCTCCAGCACGCGTCCACTGATGTATCTGTTGCAGGTTTCACACTTTATCCCAAACTGCGCATGGTAGTCCGACTCACAGTAAGGAATGCCGTCTCTGCATACAGAGCAAGTCCCACATTAGGCAACACATCTGCAAACTGTTACATATAAAACACAAACAATCTTATCTCCTTTATGTTTTATTATTTTGTTTCAGCCTGATGAGGGTTAAAGAACTAAAGTCAGAATTTTTTTTATCCATAATTGCGTCTACAGGGCTTGCAAAAAAGTCATCCAGTTGGGCAATCTCCGTCCTGCCCGTTGGAACAATATAACAATGTACCGTATTTTTCGCCGTACAAGATGCACCCAATTTTAAATGAGGAAGATCTAGAAAAAAAAAGATTCTGAACCAAATACTATAGTAAAATATTTTATATCAACTGTGTAAAGGTTAACAGCAGTTTAAGAACAATTATATGCCAAACATGTAACATGAACAGTCAGTAAACCGTAAAAGTAACAAAAAAAGGCTGTAATGTTTTTATTCGAACCCCAATAATTCCTGTTCGTCACTGCTATCAGAAATGAGGAAGTACAGATCCACGCAGTCATTGTCATCACTTTCTTCCTCACTGGTGTCAAATAAGATGTTGTCTTCTGTTCCATCAAAGGCATTACTAATGCCACACTTCTTAAATGATTTTGAGTCCTACGCGCTATGGTAGGATCGACGAAAAGAGATGGGCGATGACGTCAGCGCGCACCGCCGGGTCACATCGAACGCGGTTCGCGGGGTAAGCGCGGATGGTTTCCATGTTAAGTCGATGCAAAGACGTGTTTGCGCATGTCTGAGGCTGCAGCGGCGCGGTAAGCACGAATTGAGCGGCTGCCGCGATAGGAGCGTATTGAACCGCATGAATGGGCGATACGCATGTTGTGAGCCGCGCGCAGCAGGGGGATCGGTCGTAGATGGGTGAACCGCACGTTATGCCTCTCCTACGGCCGTGACCGCCCTCTGCACCGCGGCGCTCTGCATTCGCGTATAAGACGCACCAATTTTCCCCCTCAGTTTTGGGGAAGTGCGTCTTATACAGCGAAAAATACGG
The DNA here is from genome assembly GCA_007224835.1 of Danionella cerebrum. NCBI lineage: Eukaryota > Metazoa > Chordata > Actinopteri > Cypriniformes > Danionidae > Danionella > Danionella cerebrum. Next base: position 497,927 of record SRMA01026021.1, on the reverse strand, counting down.
TATATACGTTTTCGGGCAACGGGGCGCCAGGGTAAATTTGTGGTAAATATTGATATTGCATTTGAATTCATGCTCAATTTTGAAAATAATCAGAGGCGTTTTTGTTGTGCACCGATATCTACGAGATCATCCTGTCAGTTATTACTATTCTCACTTGATGTGAAATCTCTTGCAGCAAGCTTCAACGAGATTATTGTTTGCACAGTGGAGAGAATTTCAAATATCACGTAGGTTTATGTTTGTGCAAATAAGCGCATGGAGGTATTTCTGTTCGCCTGGGCTAAATGAGACAGATCAGAGAGTTCAGTTCTGGATGTTTTCTGACCCCTGGAACATAAAACTCTGACAAGAACAAAGAGAAGGGAATTGGAGAACGATGCAACAGGAGGAGAAAGGTGAGGAAGAAGATGCTATGCCCTCAACGTCGAGTGGCATTGTCTCACTTGTGTTCAGAATCTGACTGATTCATGTTTTACATTTTTCTTACAAATTCATAGAAACTTTCATTCCGTTAGAACCAAATATTTGTGTTTGTTTTCGATGAATGTTTTGTTTCCTTTACAATATTCAACATTAAAAATATATTTTATTTTTCTATTTTATTTTTCTATTTATTTATTTTTTATTTTATTCAGGCTGCTTTCATATATTTCGGGCTACCAGGGATTTAGAAGTTTTGCAAGCCCTGGTTTGTTGTGTTTAATCAAAATACGCTCCACAGTCACTAACTGCTCTGTGTTCGGTCAGCTTTTCCACAGAAACACCCCTAACCTCCAGTAATAATGAGTCTGAGACCTCTGTTAGAGGAGATTTTATGCTTTTCAGCAAATTTGGAGAAGCAAATTCTTGAAAGCTGTCAATTCTTGAAAGCGCTACAGATAAAAACGTCAAGAATAGATCCATCTCTTGTGGATCAATCTTGGATTTCTTTACAACCAGGGATCTTCCAAATAAATGTGCTATGCAGAATGTTGAAAGATTGAAGCACGTGAGATGAGCAGAAGAACTGACTTGCTGATGTACTCTCCAGTCAGAATGAGGCCGCAGGTCTGACAGCGGAAGCAGCTGACGTGCCACTGTTTCTCTAGTGCCAGCAGAGATTGACCCTGTTTGATCTCCTCCTTACAACCTGCACAGTCTGAACAGAGCCATGGGCAAGGGCACAGAGGTTATGCAATAGATTTGAGAGTTTTTCCTATGACCACATCAAAAGTAAATCAATATAAGGCGTCAAGGTGTACCACAGATTCCAACAAACATGTGTCTGCAACTGAAAGAAGAAATCCATTTACTACTCCTTTATTTTTAAAGAACACTTGGCTGTGAATGCTAGGTAGGTCAGTGCATTTTGCACAAGGAAATGTCAGAGTGTCGTTTATCTAAATCTGGAGATTGTTCCTACATTGGATGTTCTGTGCAAGGATTGGCTTTCAAATCACCTTCAAAATCAATCAGGGAAATCCTTAGAAAATAAATTGCACATTCGCTCCTCCATTTCACAATTTTATTTCCAGCTTCTTCTTTCATAAACTGAAACAAGCACGTGAGAGGTATGCGTACGCATTATGATGTAATCGAATTCTGTTGTATTTCTAGTGGTGCAAGTAGACAAGCCTGAACAAGTTTAGACACAATTAACACATTGGCAAGAGTATTAGCATGATGTCTAGCTGAAAGAAACCAGATGGGATTAAAGTAAAAGCTAAAATTAGGGATAAAGGATTACTTTAGGATTTTGAACTTTTATCTAAGGGTGCTTTCTCACCACTAGTCCATTTAATTCGGTCTGGACCAATAGGTGCAACTGATACAATAGCCATGTTTCTGTCCAAAGATTCGAATTAAATGTATAAAAGTTATTGCATAAAATATTTGCATATACAGCACCGTTTTCAACCAATGAGTATAAAAGAAGAGAATACAATGAAAAAAGAGAATAAAATCGCCACTTTCTGATAAAATGGTGCAAAAAAAATGGAAGTTGCTGCGTTTTTGTTTTTTTGTTTTTTGAAAAAAAAAAAAAAAAGATAAAAAAAAAAGAATGAGTCAGCCAGTGGTGTGATTTAAAATAGATGTTTTACGGTCACTCCAGCCAGTACGGTGGCTGTATCAGTTCAAAAAGCATGTTTGTGTAGTCAAAAAAAAAGCTGAACTGTAGAGTTCATTTGTTGCTTTTTCACCTGCCCAAACGAACCAAACTAAAAAGAAAAGAAAACTTTAGTTCATTTGAATCAAACTAAACAAGGCAGGTGTGAAAAACAGTGCGTATATAATAATGAATACTTAACCATTAGACCAAATCACCAGTTTAAATATCGTGCCAAACTTTAGGCTATGCTACGGTAACTGAAAATAAATGAATAATTTGTGATAATAATTTAGCCTTAAAGGTGGAGAAAAGTAAAAATAAGGAAAGTTAATTTGGAAACATGGCAAACATGATTTTAAAAAATCTTTGCTGCAAAAAAAAAAAAAAAAAAATATATATATATATATATATATATATATATATTAATCTCTGTGTGTAATCTATATGTTGTTGTGAAGGTTGAAATTATTTTAGTTCAACAACGAAATGGTTAAAGTGTTGTCCATTTGATCAAACTCTCAGGAAATTAAAGAGTGTCATTTTTCCGACACATTTATGCCATTGTTATGTGACAATATGTCGTTTTTACGAATTATTATGACGTTTAAACAATAAATTATGTGAACAATAAGTCACCATACCATGCTATGTTATGTTATGTTAATTAAGGGGTGGGACTTACAACTAGGCCCATGGATTTTGACAGGCTCACTAGGATTAACCAGCTTGAGGGAGCACTGCTGACAGACACATTCTTTACCACTGAATGTCACTCTGTCCCCAATTGGAAAAGGTTTCCTAGAGAGGGAAGAGACACAGAAAACCTGTTATTAAATCCAGAACGCACATCTAAGTAACCCAAAGCCTACAATTTGTCAAACAAAACACGATCCTCTCAAATAAATGTAAATGCTTACAGATGAGACTAAATTATAGAGTAGAAAAAAATACCGGATGGTTAAACTCTTAATGTTTACATTACAAAAGACATGCCATGATTCTGCTTCTGTATACATGGAAACATGCTCAGTTTTAGAATAGAAGAGGAGGAAATAGACGCCAGAATTAATTTCCCATTTGGTAGATTTGGTGGTCATCTTACAAAGTTTAAAGAATTCCTCCACAAAACAGTTAGAGAAAGAGACACTACACACAGGCTTCAAACACAAGACATTCTTGACCTTTAATGGGTGTCTAAAGTAGCACTATCTACAATCTAGACACTTGCACAAGATCTATGGTACTTTCTTCAAGAAATTAGGAGTTTTTTTTTAATTTTAGTTTGGTAAAACAAACGTTCATAAATGCCCATATCAAAATCTGACTGTTCTGTACAGATCCCAAATAAAGCCATAACCTGGAAGAGAGCTGAAATGACTTTGGTCTTGCCTTGGTTTAGCTGGACTTTGTAAAGCAAAAACATAAAAGGATAAGCTGGCCTTGAGACTATGCTTTCCACTTTATCTCTTGGCAAAGTTTTATAAAAATAAAAAGATGTCTCGCCTTAGGACACATGCTAACATGCCTCATGACAGCTTCTACTATCCTCTGTGTGCACAGCACATCTTTATCTACCCGGTAATCAGCGTGACTGGAAGCTTCTACACCATGAGACAAATCCTATTACAGTAGACTATTCCTCCACTAATGCGGCAATTATGAAACAATCCATTTACATTGAACCATGACCTTAAAAGAGATCTGGCTCTGTCACCGTAAGAGTACAGAGCAAGTCAATTAAAAACACGCTGCCACTATTAGTACTGATCATTCCAAAAGAAGTTTGTATAGAAAAGCTAGACTTTTAGTGATTGCAGAGATAAAAAAAAAATCAATAAACACGTGAAGGAAGAGGAAAAAAATCAGATGGCATAAAGACAGAGAACCAAGAACCAGTGGATGAGGAAACAGAAACCAAGAACAAGAGGATGAGGAGAAAAGGAGGACAAGGAAACAGAGAACAAAGAGCCAAAGAATGAGGAGATATGGGAGCAAGACGACAATGAGATAAAGAAAATAAAACAGAAGGAAAAGGAAAAAGGGACCATGAACAAGGAGACAAGGAGTCAGAAAACCAAGAAGCTGATGACAAAAAGATCAAGAGGAAACTTGAGGAAAAGGAGAACCAACAGCCAGAGAACAAGGAAACTGAGACAATGAGACAAAGAACCAAGAATCAGAAGATGAGGAAACAGGGAACCAAAAATAAGAGGACAAGGAACTAATAACTAGAGGACAAGGAGACAGGGAACCAAGAACCAAAGGACAAGGAGACAAGGAACTAATAATTTGAGGGCAAGGAGACAGAGAAATGAGAACAAAAATAAATAAGAGACACAGAACCAAGAAACACGAGACCAGGAAACAGGGAACAAAGATGACAGAAAGAACCAAGCTAGAACCAAGAACCAGAAGACAATAGGACATACAACCAAAATCACGAGGACAAGAAGATAAAGAAAGAAGAACCCACGGACAATGAGACAGAGAATCATGAACCAGAGAACAAGGAAATGGGAACCAGGGAGTCAGGGAACCAAGATCCAGTGGACAAATTGACAAAGAACCAACAACTAGAAGACAAAGAGATAAAGAACCAACAATCAAGACTAGAAAGAGAACCAAGAACCAAAATATCAGGAGACAGGGAACTACTAACAATATAAGATGGCAAGAACAGAGAACCGAGAACCAAAAAATCTCAATAATACAACAACCTGGTCATTCTGTACTTTCAGGGAGGCCACTGACCTCCTTCAATGAGAACATACTGTTGGTGAACCTAGTCCTCAGCAGCTACAGAAACCTCAGATCATAACACTCCCACAAACTCGTAGAATATCCATCCATCCATCCATTTTCTTCCGCTTATCCGGGGCCGGGTCGCGGGGGCAGCAGTCTTAGCAGGGACACCCAGACTTCCCTCTCCATGCACACTTCTTCCAACTCCCCAGGAGGGATCCCGAGGCGTTCCCAGGCCAGCTGCGAGACATAGTCTCTCCAGCGTGTCCTGGGTCTTCCCCGGGGCCTCCTCCCTGTGAGACATGCCCGGAACACCTCCCCTGGGAGGCGTCCAGGAGGCATCCGAAACAGATGCCCGAGCCACCTCAGCTGACTTCTCTCGATGTGAAGGAGTAGCGGCTCTACTCCAAGCTCCCCCCGGGTGACGGAGCTTCTCACCCGATCTCTAAGTGAGCGCCCAACCACCCGGCGGAGGAAACTCATTTCGGCCGCTTGTATCCGGGATCTTGTCCTTTCGGCCATGACCCAAAGCTCATGGCCATAGGTGAGAGTAGGAACATAGATCGACCGGTAAATCGAGAGCTTCGCCTTTCGGCTCAGCTCCTTTTTTACCACGACAGACCGATACAGCGACCGCATCACCGCAGATGCTGCACCGATCCGTCTGTCGATCTCATGCTCCATCTTCCCCTCACTCGTGAACAGGACCCCCAGATACTTGAACCCCTCCACCTGGGGCAGTAGAACTCCACTGACCTGGAGAGGGCAAGCCACCCTTTTCCGGTCGAGAACCATGGCCTCGGATTTGGAGGTGCTGATCTTCATCCCAGCCGCTTCACACTCGGCTGCAAACCGCCCCAGCGCACGCTGCAGGTGTAGGCCCGAAGAAGCCATCAAGACAACATCGCCTGCAAACAGCAGAGATGAAATCCTTAGGCCCCCGAACCAGACCCCCTCCGGCCCTTGGCTGCGCCTTGAGATTCTGTCCATAAAAACCATGAACAGAACTGGTGACAAAGGGCAGCCCTGCCGGAGGCCAACGCGCACTGGGAACAGGTCTGACTTAGTGCCGGCAATGCGGACCAAGCTCCTGCTCTGGTTGTACAATGATCGGACAGCTCTTAGCAAAGGGCCCCTAACCCCATACTCCCAGAGCACCTCCCACAGAATCCCACGGGGAACACGGTCGAACGCCTTCTCCAAATCCACAAAGCACATGTGGACCGGTTGGGCATACTCCCATGACCCTTCGAGGACCCTGCAGAGGGTATAGAGCTGGTCCAGTGTTCCACGACCAGGTCGAAACCCGCATTGTTCCTCCTGCATCCGGGGTTCGACTATCGGCCGCACTCTCCTCTCCAGTACCTTGGAATAGACTTTCCCGGGGAGGCTGAGAAGTGTGATCCCCCGATAGTTGGAACACACCCTCCGGTCCCCCTTCTTAAAAAGAGGAACCACCACCCCAGTCTGCCAATCCAGAGGCACTGTCCCCAACCGTAGAATAGCCACTAGTATTGATGGGTGCATAACATCAGCTACCTCGCTTCTTACCTTGATGTGCACATCACTCTAGAACAAGGTAAATCTGGACTCATCAGACTATTGCTCTAGAGTCCGTTCTTTATATTTCCTAGCAAACTGATTCACTAATTCTGGGTTTTCTATAAGGCACACTGCAGTTCAGTCACAATCAGTTCAGGACAATCCCTCTTTTTCTGGCCAAAGATGATAGGTCCCCACTATCCTTCAATTTTTTAAATAATGCATTGGGCATTTGTTAACCCACTTTTAGAAGTAGCTGTTTTTTAAACATTGTTTTTCTAATATGCATTTATATTAGCATATGTGTGGTAAGAGGTTTTTATGACACATTGTTGCACATATTTGTGACACGTGAAGTATGGCGTGACTCCCTCCTCCACTACTAAGACCACACACAAAGACTCTCTTTGAAATGGAGAGTAGAAGATGACCGAGCAAGTGGGCAGGCAATAGAACCCAAGTGAAACCATCACGGGTGAAATAATTCCTTCAGTTTCTCAGAGAGAAGCATATCTACATTACTCTGTGTTTTGTTCCTTTACACGATCTACTCCCGTCTATATTTGTAGGTGAAAACTATGTGGGCATCCTCGCGAGGCTCTTTGCGTGCTAGTCTTCCTATGCTGTGTTAAAGTGACCTTGGCATTGCCGTCACACTCTCTCCAGACTCACACAGCATTGTCAGCTTTTACAGCTCTTTAAAAATGTACATTTTTTTGTTTACTGTCACAAACATTGTGTTGTGGGTCTTTTAGTATGTAACAATTAGTCCGTTGTATTTCAGAGAAAACCTTTCAGGGAACGATGATGAAATTAATATTTAAATGTTGAATATATTCAGCATCATGTATCACATTGTGACTGTCAAAAAAGAAACCCAACAAAGAAACCATCTAGCTAGTGTGAGGGGCCAGCTGTGTTTGTCTCTTTGTTTCACGTTGGGGTCTTTCATTCATTTCCAATTACTTTTGAGCTATTTCCAGTAACAGATACAACTAGATCTTGGAGACAAGGCCTCAAAAAAAATTTGGATGTTGCCCACTTAGCACAATGGTAACAGGTATCATTGCTAAAATGTTAACCTTTTAAACTCCAAAAAGTTTTGCGCTATATGGGTAAAATATCCTGCAGATTTTTGAAGAATGTTGCGTTATTATTTTTGGTACAGCTGTCATTTATTTTTTTCAGCAAAATTTCCCATTGAAATCAGTGGGGTAGAGAAGTTGAATCCAAAAGAGTATTTTGGATAAACCCAGCACTAAACAGAGCAGCTGCAGACTCATAGCCATGCAGTTTTCTAAAACTCCTAAGACAACCAAGAGCAAATTTCCACAACATGAGATCTGAAAATACTATCTAATGCACTTAATATTAACCATGCTTTCTAGGAGGGTTGTGTAATCGTCAAATTATCAATTACTTTGCTGCTGGGATGAGTGCCCATTAAATCTAGAGACCATTCTTCACATCGACGGCCCCCATATTAAATGAAGCATAATTTAACTCCTGCTGACTGTTTATTTCTTGGTCAGGCCAATAAATGTTTAGGCTCATGCTGCCAAGAGCATCCCATTAGACGATGTTGCAGCCCAACTGGCAACGCTTTCCAAATAAACACATTTTCTAGCCCAAATATATTCATTAACTTTCTTCCAATCTGCTACTGTATGGAGGAGGAGCAAGCTCTTGAGTGGATCTAATTTCCTGTATACCAAACCAGCGGCAACACATTGCAATTACATTAGTGTGCCGTGAAGTACCAAAGTGTTCAGAGAAAAATAGAGTTTATTTCAAAAGGATAATAAAGAAAGCAAAGCCAATGAGAATCCTTGAAGCGATGAACGAGGAAATATTAATATAAATAAAAGCAATGGGAAACCACATGAGCCCTGCAGGTACGGTATGTTTCACACCAGCTCTGATTTCTTTACATTTCAGCATAAGAATAGACCAGGTATGAAGGACACAGGATTGTGCCGTGCCAGTGACACCCTTTGCCATTCCTTTCAGTTTTAAATGAAACTTTTCACCTCAGCAGCTTCTCCTCTTACACGTCTTTTCACTTTTCTGCTTACTTTCTGGGCATTTTTGCATATTTAGAACTCCAAACCTCAGCTTTTTTATCCACTTCGACTTTTGTTACATTATCCTTCTCCACTGTTCATTGATCACAGATTCACTTGTGGTGAATATATACTATACTCATGGGGCAATAAAATCAAAGGAAGTGAAGATGCATATAAACATCGCCGGGGTCCAAAATAAAGCAATAGAAAAAATGGAAAAGAAATTAGCCATGCAAATGACTAAAGTCTAAAAATGTGCAGTCAGTTGTTTTCTGTTGAGTATATAGTGAAAAAGAATGTTCAAATGATCCATGTTCATAAATAACTCGTGCAGAATCTGAGTCATATAACAGTTGTCATTGAAATATTTAATATCATAAGCCATTCCAGACGACTCTGGAAGTCTCTCTCAAGATCTACAAAGCAAAGAACCGAGTTGTGCTGCTTTATTGAAGCAACTTGAAACTTCCTGTTGTGATGTGACTTCCTATTTTATATCAGACAATAGGAATTTAAATATTTACTATTAATTATTATTACTACATACTATATGCTTTCACTTTCACCTCCACTATTGGAAGAAGTATGTGACCCTTTTGTGATTTCATTGCTTTCTGGACAAATTTGTCATAAAATGTGATATAAACACCAAGGCTATTGACAAACATAATGTGCCTAAAAACACACAAATCTGATTCATTTTGAGAACCAAGTCTACAGCTAATCGCTAACCGCTGAAAAAAGGTTTTGTTATTTGTGCAGCTAGTGGCTTAGTTAGATTGCATCACTTTCTGCTCAAAATTGCAGTGCAATCCACACCAACAGCAGTGGCAAAAGTCAATAGAAAGCGCAACCCACCACTTACTGCTCCTTTAAAGCGTAAAAAAGACTTTATGTAGAGCATAAATATGTCCAAATTAGCTCACAGACTGCGATTCTAACCCCGGCCCTCCACAGCAGCAGCATTTAAATACAAGACACCCAATGAGGAGCAGGCTTTCTGTGCCCTGGATCAACAAACAATGGCAGTTTTTTTCACTTCCCAGCAGGAAGTCCCTATGTCACCACTGATGATGTAAAATAATTGGTGTGGAAGACAAAAGAAAAATGGAGAAAGAGGCATCAAATAATTCTGTTATATTGATTAAAAAAGTGCCATTTGGTGTAAAGGAGCTTGGATCGGACCATGTGTCTAAATAAAGAAATGTTATCATAATAACATTTTAAAGGCCTTTCTTAGAGGTCAGGGTGTCAGAAGCCATTCTCACAAAAAGCACAAAATCTGTGTAATCTTATCAATAGGGGGCTTGTCAAGAGTTAATAGTTACAAAGTAAAATTTCCTCCCTTAACAAAACTTGCCTTCTCAATGGTTCAAATGAACTCACATGTTAGTTAGGTTAATTTAAAAAAAAAAAAAAGTGTAAAAAGTAGTAAATAATAAGAATGTTAAAAATTGGGAGTTACTCATTGAAGGTTGGAATTGATTCAAGTTAGTCAATTTAGTCTTTAAAGAATTATATTTGATAGTTTATTTGATATATTTGATTTCATTTACATGAGTTCAGCTATCTGCAACAATAAAATGCTCATTCTTTTTGAATTTTACTATTTTCTTGTTAAATAAATAAATAAAAAAATAATAATAATATATATGTATATTACAATTTTTCTTCAAATAAATTTTGTTCAATATACATTTCCAATGTATATTCGATACTGATAATCAATAAAAGAAATATATTTTACAAAAGCAAGACATTGATCTTTTTTCTGAACATAGATTACATTTATTAAAAGACAATTATCCTTTTTCTTAAATAACAACAGGTTTAGATCCTCACAAGACGGATCTAATTAGTGGACCAGAACTAACTGTAATGTAATTGCTGACTGTATAGATAAGCGGTGCATATAGCTGTCAGCGGGTGAATTAATGAGCTTGAGACATCAGCACATTAGCAAATGAGCACCATTAACCAGAATCCCACCCGCGCAGCCTCATGTTGCATCCATCTGATGGGTGTATTTTCATCATGACACTTATAGAAGTGTGCCTGTAACGCTCACCTGCACACACTGCAGACGAAACACTGAGGGTGAAATGTGCGGCCCAAAGCAGAGACCACCTCGCCTGAGATAAAATCCCCACAGCTGTCACACTTTGTTCCATACAGCCGTTGGTAGTCTGCCGTGCAGATGTACTCCCCGCTCTTCTGGAAGAATCCGGAATGTGCCAAATCACAGCCACACACTGGCAGAAAGAGACAGGAAGAGAAATTAACATGAGATCACTTTACCAAGCTATTCATAGAAGGACTACAGAAGATGACAGAAATAGAAAAGTGGGATCAGAAGACTGATAAAAGTTAAGAAATGTAATTTGAATGTGAAATCATGGAATGGGAGATAAGAGCCGTGCGATAGAAGTTTAAAGATAAAAGTCTTGTTCTGCAAGATATTCCTCATTTATGACAATTATCTGAATAGGTCTATGGCACGGTGCTCAAGCAGACGCAGCTAAAAGTATCTGTTCTAAATACTATTTAACGTCTGAGAAAAAGTAGCACATCTATATGAACTCAAAGTGCCGACTTTTATTTTCAAATGAGAACCTTTTTGAATTCTGAACTTGTTTTGGCACAGACTTTGTTTTTTCCTTTCTTTATTTAATGGCGTTCATTTTTACTTAGAAATGGTTAAAAACTGTGGGTACGGTACACTCTGCTCACGATACGATACATACCTCAAAATTATGTCTACGAAACAATATGTGTCACAATATTTTACAAAACTATTTTGACCAACTATTGAAACCCTGGAATTTAAACTGCTTTGGGACCACAAAGCTAAGAATGCTAGGATCTAGTGAGAGCATTTGATACCCTCCATCCACTAGAGGGCAGTGTTAATGTTTACATTAAGTTATGTTTTTTAGTATAATTGATAAAGAGAGATCATTTTTGAATCCTTCTAATTTAAAAATGAGTAAAGGATATTTGTCTCATAATAAATATTACATGAAACAAGAAGAGGAGGCAAAGAAGTTGCAGAAGTGACTAGAATCACAATCACTCCAAGAAGCAAATACACTTCAGCTTCTAGACGATATTTCCCAGTAGTTCCACGATATGTATATTGTTACAGCCTTATTAAAAACGTCCAGATTCTGAAGTGTATTATGTTCACATTTCAAAAGCCCATAATCAGTTTTACAAAAAAGTTTAAAATCACTCCTTGAAACAGCTTTGTGTTGCAAAAAGGTCCTAAAAGGATTTCAATCAATATGGGATAGCTTTAACCAAGAATGATTTATTTGGTCTTGTGGTCTCTCAAACATCTTCTTCTGCTGTCTGATTTACATTTTAACTAGACCCTCCTGCGGGAGGGAACTTTTATCTGAGGAGTTTTTAGGTAAAGGGCCGGAAGAGCCTGGCGCTTGTTCGTTCAATGACAAAGCCCGTGGCTGAAAGGTTTAGAGCCCTTCATAGTTTCTTGGTATTGTTTTACCTGTTTGCTAAATTAAGATGTTCAATATTTTTCTCTCTAATCACTTTCTACAATAATGTTGAATGCTAAGAACTAAAGAATTTATTTTATATAAAAGTTTAAAAGGGTTAATTGTAACAAGTGAGTGCATCTCTATTATTATTAACAATTATCAATACATAGTTTACGAAAGCTTCAATCAAAGCTAATGACAAAGGTAAACAATAACCTTCTTATAAAAATATGGATTTATATTCAAATAATTGATATAAATTATATATTCAATAATTTGTTGATTTTTTGTCAACCAAGTCCACTAAACCAAACACAGCACAAAGACGAGATGCTGAAGAGGTGGAAAATGGTGGCTGTCATCAGCAGCAAAAGTTTTGAATCATTCATAATCATTCCACAAATGAGAAAAACGCACTAAATCATTGTCAAATGGCATTCACCGCTTTTCGAAACCAAACTCATCATTTTTTGAGTCTATACATATATTTTACCAGACAGTGTGTATTATCGCAGTTAAAATACAAACGTTTATTAATAAGTTCTATTTAATTGTAATTATAACAATAAAAACTCATTTTTATTACAGCGAAAGAAGTGTGACTTTTCTAGAATAAAAAAAGACACTGTGGAAAATCCCCTTCAACTCTGTGGAACATCAGTTTTTAAAAGAATATAAAAAAAAATGACAAAATTAATCATTTTGCCCTCATCTATATTTAATACATGAGGTCTACACAAAACATCAACTGGCAGCGATGCGTTGACATGTATTGTAAAATTAAACAGGTACAAATCGACCTGTGCTAACTTTAAACCCTGACTAACAAGCAAACTAAACTCAACAAGACCTCAACACAAAATGTACTCCTGGAACACTGCAGAAAATGTGATTTTTGAACAATTGAATTGTGAGCATTTGAGTAATGAAGAAAAGGGATTGGATCTATGAAATATTCAGCTGCAATTAAGTGATGCATTTAAAGGTTTAACAGAGATAAACAGGTGTTCGTGCTGCATTTTTATTAAATATGGCAAAAATATTAAGTACATTCAGAAAACTGTAGAAAAATACAAGATAAATATCTGTAATCAGTTTCTCTACGAATAAACAATGCTATTAAAAAACATAATGAAACCTGTTCAAACACAATCATTTAATTAAAAAATGTTTTAGACTCAATGTAGAAAGAAATTACTTTTTTTAAATGTTGTAATCTGGCAAATTACAAAAGTGCTTTGTTAAGTTCATAGTTTATGTTTCAGACACTTTTAAAATGAGCTTCTTTATAATTCTGTTTGATTTAAATTAGGTCGCAGGATTTTGATGTCACTGTCCGCTCTGTGATTGGACGACTCAGCTATCAATCACTGTCACACAATAAATTTAGCCCAGTCTATCCAACACAGCTGAGATCATATATGGTCCCAATTAAGTTCACAATTTGAGAACCAGAGGTGCATAAAATCCTCAACAATTCGCATACATGTCAGAACTGGTGAAAATTTACATCTGATTGGGGTTTGAAAAGTGTGTAGCCATCTAACACTTTTCAGGTCGTGGGAATTCATTTGGAGATTACCAAGACTTAAATATGGTAATATGGTGTTACGTGCCTTGGGTCACTTTATTTTTGATTTAAATTGTTTCTGAGTATATTTGGTCACGTTTTATGTTCAGAAGGTGTGTGATTGTGGTCACCTGGAACTTCCTCCTGATTTGAGTGCATCACTGCTGATTGGTGCAGGACAGAGTGCCACACGTTCAAAAGAGGCGGAGCCATTTTTTTCAGTGTTAAATGTTTGTCTGTTCTTCAATAATAAAATTGTAACTTTTTTTTACTCTGATTTCATTGTGTTTGGTGTTTTGTTGACGGATGTTGGAACTCTATTACATTGTAAGTTTTTTACATCTCACTTACACTCTCCTCCCCTTTAAAACGAGTCGTAACATATGGATTGCGTTTCCAAAATCGACAGGAAGTTTCCCTCTAGATATTTTATCTGTTCATCTCCAAACTCCATCAGTCTGATCAAAAAGTATTCGGGATGTTAAATGTCGAAGCTTAATTGACTTTGATAAGCTGTGTGCGCACAGTGGCCATCGAAAGCCGACATTTCGCTATAAACTGAAAGTTATATGCTATATAACGCCTGACCACTTCCAAATTTACCAACTATGTTTACAGTCCATGTCTGAACACAATGTCAACTCTCAGTTATAGCTCCACCAGGTGGCCACAGAAATACTACATTTAACATTAATGAGATACTTCTTTTTACCAATTTTGACATATGTGACAAGAATATTGTCCATAACGATAACAGAAATTTGATCGCCACCTTGTGGTCATGACATTTTATGACGTGCTTTAAATTCATTTAACTTTCTTGAATTGTTCTGTAATTTTAACTATTATTGTTTTAATTTATATCCAAAATAAAGATGGCCCGTAGTGCGTAGTGCACATAGTGTCGAACCCTTTGATCGCTTGATTTTTCTGTTACAGTAATGTTACTATTTGTACTTCGTTAATTTACACCAGTGCTGTCGTAGAACTTTCACCAGCAGGTTTATGGTCTCCATTTTACAGAAATACAAGTAAATCTTTTTACTTTTTACTTTTACTTTTCTACTTATCTATTTTTTAGTAGATCTTTTTTGAACCCTGCGTGAGATATAACACAGCTGCATTTCAGCATGCATGCCTGATCTCAGCAGGACGCACATGGAATACTGTTACCAGAAACTCCATCTCCCAGCCTTCAGCATTCATCATCCTTCCAATGACAGCTGTTATTGGCTTGTGGAATTGGCAATGATTGTGGCTTGCAAAATAGACTATATATTTCACTTTTATAATGTAAATTATTCATTCAAGTGTGCATTCTCGTAAGTAATGTGTCCAGTAGCTTCTGAATTGAATTCTAAGGCACAAAGAGAGAAAACATCTGAGGAAATTCTGCTGTGAAACTTACAGCATTAGGAGAAATAACTATAATTTGGGAGATGATGCAAGAGCCAAGCCGAGGATTTTTATCGGTGGGAGTGCAGGAGTGAAAAGACTTTCTCAAAGCGGTCATCTGTCCTGATGCTATCATTATGTCATTGAGCTTCAACAGCTTTCTAAAGCTTTTGTGGTATGAGCATTTTGTGTGTATGACAGAGAGAGAGAGAGAGTTCTTTGTGAATCTTATTTATTCATGCATCTTTTTACTTTTTTGTATATCATAAACTTTGTTTTTCATGCAGTTATCCTCTTGTTAAAATCCAGTCATGAACTGAAACAGAATCATCTTTGTAGGAGGCTTAAAACGTGGAACTTGAAAAAGACAGAATGCAGAATGCAATAAGACCCAAAGGTTGTTTTACTGCATCACAGCAAACACGGGTTTCAAAATCTTCTGGTCAAGCTCTTTGCTTGAAATTTTTGCACAGTACTGTTTATTGATGAAAAACAAATTTCAACAATAAATCAATATGAAATGGGTTTTAGTGAAATACTCTCCTAAAATTTTGTATGAAAACTAGACAAGTAGACGCACAGAAAAGTAACACAGCCATAGTGAAGTCTAGGACTGCTCTAAAATCTTGATTGTGGGCAGCAGTGGCACCCGATCAAGGATTTATACGCAAGTCTTTGGCAGTTTAAGAACATGTTCAGAGTAATTACAGACTGCTCTGCATCTTTCTCTCATTCCCTCTCTTTTTGTGAGCGTGCAAAACAGATACTGTTCCACACAGCGGAAATTCAGACAACCACAAAGCGATGGCATGTTGCTGCAAATGGCCAACTTGATTGAAATCCAGCAATAAAAGAGAAATCTCTGGAACACATGGCATTTAAAACATAATGGAAACTGGAAAAACTTTCATCTCACAAATCTTTCACAAAATTAAAAAAAGAACTGATGCCACAATATGTTGGTTTTAATGCTAATATATGATTGCAGAATACATTTTTTTCTTCTTAAAGCATGTGTTATGTTTTGAGTCTTTTAAACTTTATGTCTCACCTCTTTATGCTTTTTTTCTCCCAATTCTTTTTTCCACCTTCAGGTGTCTCTTGTTTATTGCCCGTGCTGCCATGTGCTGTTTGCAGCCCAGTCGTGTTATTATTGCCAATCGTTTGCTTACCCCAATCTTGTTTATTTGTCACTTCTCTGGAGCTCAGAGGTTAGTTTAGGCAGGTTATCCCTAATGTGGGCTTTTGTGTTATTCTCTGTCTTCTGTTTATTAATAAATCATTCTTTAGCTCAGCTCTTCAGTTTAGGTCATCTCTTGCCAAGCCTTGAAACTATGATAAGCACCAGCTCTTATTTCAAGAAGAACGCAACAAATCCATTCAGAGAAATCCAGGGCACACTTTTGCAATCACATTATTAATACAGTGGAGGCCGGTTGGTAAACACATCTTCAGGTTTTACCATCTTACCTTAGTGATAGAAATGAATACTCAGACATCCAAAGAGAACCACAATAGCAACATGTGAATCCTTCGAAGTCTCTGCATGTTCCAGTGTGTGCAGAGTTTCCAAAAATAAATGAAATATAATGTGTAGGTTTCCAAAAGGATATTTGTTTTGATATTTTTGGTTTCAAATGAACATTACAAGATTTATGAGATATTTTGAAAGGAAATTCAACCTAAAATGTGAGTCAGTTTGATTTTACCCCAAATCAGGGCCATCTATTTGTGAAAAGAAGGGATAACCCTTGGAAGAACAAAACTTGTGATATGGCTTGCAAAGCACAATGGAACAAAAGGTGCTTGGAACAGTTTTAGGTTTAGGAGAGGTTTGCCTGTTTTTTTTTAAACAATTTTCACATTGTTGGGATCTTGTCTTGGCTTATTGGGGGACAATAGTCTCCAAACTTTAGATTTTGTTCTAAAAACATACAAAAAAAAAAAAAACCTAGAGGCTGAAAAGATACCGGTGTTCTCCTGTAATACACCAAAGAGAAAAACCAAGTGACTTATGTACTGTCTGTAAAGGAGCTTTCTGTGCTGCACTATGTGAGTTCAGTAAGACTTCTTAAGCAAGTTCTGGTCCAATAAAGTATATAACTAAATCACTTTTATTTAAAATAAATAAAAATAAAAATGGTCTGTTTAAATAAATGTTCTAAATCAAAACTTATTATAAACAAAAGAAGTTAATAGTTTTCATAAAAACACTTTCGTGGGGCAGAAAATTGACTTTAGTGTACTTAAGTGTAACATTTCTGAATTTATAGTGTTATAGTCTTTAAAAGAAAGCTACGGTTTAACAAGAGTTACACTGATGCTACTTTCCATTTCGAGCACAGCATGTGCTTCTCCTGACCTCAATGTGTGCTCATTATCTTCTCTGATATTGGCTCATGGTGTTCTCCATCTGACAGCTTTTCATAAATAGACACGCATCTTGGGTTGAGAGCAGAGGCTAAGAGGGTGAGACAGAATGAATAGAGACTTAGAGGCCCATGCTTTATTCTGGAGCTGTGCCTGATTCCTGGGTCTCTGACCACAAGCCAGTAATCCAGAGCTCGAGCTGTAGTGTGAAGACGATGAAGCTCTTCCAGTCTCAGCATGATAAATAAAACCATAACGTTTTTCATTCTCAGAAATTCTAATGAGCACAATCAGATGCCTAGACTTGAGATTGTTCGGATGACTTCTAAACTGTCATATTTTTGGCCTTTGATTCCTATAAATAATGAAGTGAAGCAGCAAGTTTATGTTCAGCACTGACCCAGGACCTGTGTATACACAGTAACAACCATCAAGCCATTTAGACCATTTAGCCCAATCCATGCACTTCCCTTTAAGATTATTGGTACATTCACAGTTTACCGAGGACCATGCTGACCTTTGGGCAGAGGTGGACAGCATCGAAGTAATTCGTTACCGTACTTAAGTAACTTTTTAGTGTGTCTCTACTTTTTTTGCGAATGTGTTTGAGTTTCGAAGTGGAAAACCTTACTTTTTACTCGACTACTTTCTTAAAACCTGCGTTTCTTTTTTACATTCCACAATGTACTGTACATGCACGACAGGTCAAAATAAGTTCACGTGCTCCCCTGTGCCAATCAGAACATGTCGTGTTCCGTGCAGTTTGCACGCTTTACTGTCTAATATGGCTGCTGCCTGCCTGTTAGCTTCTTTTCGCCGTCATGTTTATAGCACAACAATGCAATGATGGATAAGCGCCAGATGTTGAAATTGAGCACCCATGGCCATATTTAAGCGATTTTTTTTTAAGTAGTGGCAAGGAAGAACGAGTCATAATAAAGGTGTCCTAAAATTACATTAAAAAAGTGGAATGTGCTGTTCTGTAGCGCAACCCGATCAAACAAACTTTTGTTTACGAACAGCCGATTCTACCTAATAAACATATTTTTTTAGCACACTTCTACTCTAACTTTTATTATGAAAAAATATTGGTAATCTACACATGATGTTTTGCCACTTGGATCTTTGAATCTCTCTCTCTCTGTCTCTCTTTCTCTGTCTCTCACTGTGTTTCTCTCTTCTAATGTGTTAGCTGTTAGCATGTTCGGTGTTCTAAAGCTAAATAAAGCTGCGTTTTCTGTCATACCTTCTTAAACCTTGCATCTAGAGTCTTCTATATTGGGTTATGATTAATATTTTCAATGACAAATTCAGCTTTTAAATTTATATATTTGTTCAGCTGATTGCTTAGTCTACCTCTTTTCTTTATCATTAACTGAAAAAGACAAAGTTACAAAAATAATATGTTTTTATTTTACTAAACAGCTGTTAAAAGCAGTCATTTTACTTTCTGAAAAAAATGTTTTGCTTGACCTTGGCATTAGTTCTCTTGTCTGTTTCTCAATCTATTGTGCTTTTAATCATTTTCACACTGATTGGAGATGTACAAAGAGAAATTATGGTTATTATAGTAATATAGTTTATTATACAGCAGCACATTGCAATTCTCTTCACATATTTAGTATTAAACCAAATAAAAATTCTGACATTTTTCTTAAAATTATTATAATTTTTTTTTTTTTTTTTTTTTTTACTTTTCACCAGAGTTTGTACAGAAAAGAACATTGTGCATGTCCAATGAGCAAGGTGCCTCTTTTTTGTGGAAGAAAAACCAAAACTACAACTTTTAACAATTACTTCACTGGTTCCAATCCGTTTTTTCTATCTTCTGTGAAATCAAAAAAAACACAACGGCACCTTTAGATTAGGATCCGATCCACGTAAAAACGTATTAGTATGAAACTGATGCATAGATGGCACATTTTTCAAATTCAAAAGTGTGCATTCTCACCGTCTCTCCAGAAATAGTGAGTGCACTTGTGTTTGAAATGTATTGATCATTTCATTACAATTGTTTTTTCTCAAGTTCTGGAAATAAAAACATTGGAGCTCTTATAAAAGACCCGCAGAACTACAGCCCATTGGTTGAGACTGATAAGAGGGATGTCCTCTTTCACAGTTGCCATAGGAAACCTAAACCTTCCATGGTTGCCCTAGAGACAGCAGGGTCCCATAGCAAGTGGCGGCTCGTAGCATGATTTCCCAAATCAGTTTAGCTGAAATTTATAAAAAAAACAATATTTTAAGTGAGGAAATAATTCCTCACCTTGTTCTCAAGTGTAGGCGGTGTCTGGAAAGTTTTCTAGTAGAGTTTGTATCTTTTTTTTGTAAATTACGAACGTATGGAGAGACTGATAATGCGCTTTACTAATAACGAGGCCAATATGAAAATTTACTAAAAATGTTACAATGCTGAAAGTTTAAAATGAGATCAAAAATCACTTTATGTTTTATTTTGATTAAGTTAATGAATACAATAAGTAAAAATGAATAGTATTTGTGTTGTATTTCTATGTGGTGTAAAAGTTTCATGGAACTTTTGCTAGTTTTTAAATGAATCAAATTTTCTGCACTTTTTACAAGCTTTTTGTACCAAAACCTTCACATAATGATTTCCCCAAAATGGATTACAAATAAAAAGCTTGTGAAGTCACAAACCATAGTATTCCACCATGACTTACCACCAAGTAGATGAAATATTTGAAATATGAACTATTTCATAAATTTTGCAAGTGAACTTTTAACTCACGATGATGGTTTAATGACGGTTAATGAAGGAAATGTTCCTTTCTTCACTCCTCACTCACATCATTGTTCTTTCTTCAAGTCTCTAAGTGAACCTTTTATCATCTATTAGTAGCTACTACTTATGAATTAAATCAATTGTGAAAATAAATCAATTGTTTAGACATGTCCACATCTCAGAAAACACCCCCCCCCCACCCTCTTTCTCCAGCTCTGTGTGTTGAGAAATTTGCTGAGCTGTGGTCATTAAAACTGAAAAGATAAGAAAGCAGCAGGGATTTGGTGATTATGTATTTATCAGCAGCCAGCAGATGCAATTAAAATTTGAACCTTTCCAAAAACCTCCCCCCGAAAATCTCAATTCATAGACAATGTTTCCATTCTTTTATCCACCAGGAAAAAAATAATAATACATTCCACTTGCAAAGTATATTATATTAAATTCCACCAGGTGTCTATTGGACAGACAAACAGGAAAGTTGTACATTTTATCAACCTCTGGCGGTGGAGGGCTAGAAAATAATACATATAAATATTAATAAATACAGATAGAATTGTAGAAGGTGTGTGGGCATCTCCAGTGACAAGAGATAAACATTCATTCAAATGTAAGTTGCTTTGGATAAAAGAGTCTGCTAAATGCATAAATGTATTTGAAGATTGGAGACAAAACTTTCATGTGATTACACTAGCTTCATGGTTTGCCATTCCTAAGAGAACTAAAGATGGGAAAACCCATAGCGACTGGTCTACAAATCACTGTAACAAGCAGGGAAGACGTTTTTGGTGTGAATGCACCTTATGAAATGGGACACCCCTTTGTAACTCTTCCAACAATATTGCTACCTCCTGCCTAGTACAACCAGTTTACAACTGTGGAGACGATTGTCATCTCCACAGTGGATTACACAGATGAAGAGGTAGAGTAATTTTAGTAGCAAACATAGCACCTCCTTCAGGCCTGTTCATGCTACAGCAACTAAACTTCAAGACAAGACACGCTTTGCTACATCTTTTCAGTGGCACTAAAGCAACTTTGGCAAATCACTGAGAATGTTGGGAAATTTCCCATTGTCTTAACTTGGGGTAAAACTGAGAAACTGAGAACAGACCTCAAACCTCAACCAGACCACACTTGTCTGTGAAAGAACATATCTACCACTTGGCAAATTATCTGATCCCCATGCTCTCGAAAGGGTTAAATATTTAATCATTGATGTGAAACATTATAGAGAAATGGAGGTTTACTTATGATGATCGTAGTAACAAATTACCATTTATATGGCATCCCTAGCAACCAATCTCTTTACCCTAGCAACCAAATTTTCTGAACTCAGCTTTTGAAAATGTCAAAGACTTTGGGGGTTTGAATACATTTTTAAATGTCTTATTATATTCAGATTTTATATTTTCTTTTCACTAGATAAGTATCACAACTAAATCATTTGGCCAAAAATGACAGTTTCCTGTCTACACCTTCTTTCGGTCTTTACCAGGATCTGTTTTCCTGCTAGTGCTAATAGAAATCTCATCAGCTGTAATTAATGTGTTATTTTGACTGAATGAAAGATGGAGAGAGAGAGATAGAGACTGGTGAGAGGACAGGAAGTGATTAGTCCCCTCAGGGCCTAACACAGTCCTCCACTGGGCATCCAGATGGTCTTTTGTGGCATTAGTGATAAATTGTATAAAATCAAAGACATGACAACAAAGAGATTTTCCTTGACAGTGAACACAACTCACTGATACGACGCCTTCAATAACACCCCGGCAAAATAACAATCTATTGGTTTCTTTTTAAATGTAGTCTCTGTTCAGTTACAAAAATGTAAATTTATGTGATTAAAAGCATGTGCAGACAAAAGATATCTTTGTTAAAGGCGCCATGAACTAAATATTTGTTTTGCTTTGTAATGTTTAGGTGTCCAATAATATAGATATATTAATGATTTAAATCATTCTTGATTTGAAAAAAAAAAAAACAACATGTTTTCTTCTGGCTGTAAAAAAGAAGTGAACAGAGCTACTCTGATATCATTAAGAGAGAGGTTCTACAGGACGGTAGGTTGAATATGCATGACTTTCTTATCCAACCCTCTTAAAATATGAAAACAGAGTAAGACAAAGCGATAAACGCATATGGTCAAGTATTGAAATTGATAGAAAGCAACCTTGAGGTTGTCATGGCGGAAACCATTTTATGACAAATAGTTGTTTGATTTGGGGCTTCACTGAGACCCTCTATGGTTGGAAATGTAAAATAAAGCTAAAATAAGCTGATTATCAATATCTTTTTAATGGTGTGGAATAGAGTTGGCTGTTGATTTAAAAGGGTTTCATTTAATACTAATGCCAAATCTAAGTTTATTTCTGCGGGTAGAGCTCTCCAAGTTTTAAAGACCAATTTCTAATTGTCTCTATTTTTTAAACAAACCTATTGTAAAATGGAGGTGAAAAGATGTATTTTTCCAGACACTGGCTTGCTCCTTGTTAAAGTTAGCAAGAGGGAAGGCAGTGAGCATGTCACTACCGGGGAACATCCAATGTCAATGTGTGATGTGTTTCTGTAACTCATATCACTTCGGCAGTGACAATGACAAAAGCAGATTTTTTGAACAAAAAAAAATCTTTGATAACTGAAAAATTCACCGTTCCTTTATCATTCTATCAGCTCCTATATGTAAAAAATTCCAGAACTTTTGGTCTCTCCTTATTTTTAAAGGTATGGGGAAGGACTGGTTATTTAACGAGTTTCATTCAATAATGTTGCGAAATCGATACTTAAAAAAATGTGGTTTGCTACAATTTTATTTCTATTGCTACAGCTCTGATTGTCACCAGATTTTGAAGAAAACCAGTGTCTATTTTTCTCCATTTGTTAACAAATCTTCAGTAAGACAGAGAAGGGAACATTTGTATTTTTCCAAACACTGGCTTGCTCCTTGTAAAAATTTTTATTTATTTTTTTTCAGAATAGGCTCTAATTCCATAACTAGCAGTGGTTCTGCATTCACTTGTATTTTGAAATAGTGAAGGCCACAACAGGTCACTACAAAGGAACATCAAATGTCAATGCGTGATGTGCATCTGTAACTCGGGTCACATTGATTTTTTACATAAAACAAAAACGTCTGAGTCCTGAAACATTCACTGTAGCTTTGTTGTTCCATAAGCTCTTATAAGTCAAAAGTTCCAGCACTTTTTGGTTTCTCAGTTTGACCCCTTTGAAACAAATTGAGACCTACATCAACTATACTTTTTACAGACAGATTGAATTTGTTTCAGTCTCTGCACGGCTGTTTCTCTCCTTTAGCTGCTTTCATTAACCTAGTAACCTCTCTGAAAATGGCTAATGATGCAGGAGCCCCCCTAGACACATACGTTTGTTGTTAAAATCCAAGTTTAACACAGACATGCTTTAGACAGAACCTTTCGCTGACCACTGCAGGTTTGTTAATAATGAATTTAAAGAATTTGCATTACTTGGAGCCGGGGCTCTTCACATGCAGAATAAGCTAAACTCAGATGCTTTTAGAAAGACAGAGGGAACACTGTCTCCAGCACTGCCATGGTCCTTTCATCTGTCTGATAATTTCTCCCCAGCAACTATCGTATGTGCTTAATGATTGGATGTGGATGCGTTGCCATAGTTACAAGAAGCTCCATTCCTGCTCAGCTGTTCCAGTCTGAGGAAGATAGGGGATCCACACATTTACACCAAATGACCCTTTCATGGACAACCTCACAGCTCATAATGATGAGAGATTCAGAGAGTGGTTTGTTTAAAAACAGTGATTGTTGATATATTTATGCACATGCCCACACAATACATACCCTAAAAGATGCCAGCAGCAATGTGGTTTAGTGGTATGATTCCAATTAACTGCCCATGAGAGGGAATGTGAACAGTATGGTCCTATTGCTTCCTACTTTGTGCATCTCTGTAATTTTATGGTGAACCCCCTGATGGTATACACCTGTATTAACATTAATCGGGTAAAGCTAATCACCAATCTTAACCCAAGCCGTTATCTCATTAGCCACCAGGTCCCCAACTTGTCCCTAAAGCAATCATCTTCTTATCAGTTTAGATTGCATTTTTTACCTTCTGGCGTGCTTCAGCAGGTTAAAGTAGCCTTAACTAAGCTTGAGTTCTATTAGTTAGATTTTCAGGTACAGTTACAAGCAACTGTTCCACATACAATCAGACTGTAAACTGGAAAAAAAGAGTAAGTAACATGGAGCAAGCCAGAGTTCAGAAAAACACATCTTTTTTATGTTAATTTTTACCAAAAAAGTTATTTTGGCAACTGGGACACTGGTTTTTCTTCAAAACTTTGTGAGAAGCAGAGCTCTACCAAGAGGAATATGTATTTCCAATCCATTTATAAAGGCTGTCTTGTTGCTACTATTAATAATACATGACGTGTTTACAATAAACCTCACATTCAGTTGGGAACTTTTCTGTATTAAAACACAGCCATTTTACCCCTTCTTTTGCCAATCTGTCTCAGTCAAGGGCATTCCCTCTATTTTGACACCTGCAAACTTTATCTTCTGGCTATAATGTAATCAAGAGAAAATGAAGAGGTAACCAGAGAGCTCAAAATGAATCAAGGGGTCAAAACAAGTATGTGCTTTTATCTGTTGCCGAGCACTAATAGTCTTCATGTTAACTCTTATGTAAACAGGGTAGTTTTTTTTAGAATGACCTCAGCTTGGATTGCATTTTTTAGCTTCTGGTGTGCTTCAGCAGGTTAGAAGAGCCTCAACTCAGCTTGAGCTCTATTAGATAGATTTGCAGGTATTTTCAGGCACAGTTACAAGCAAATGTTCTACATACAATCAGACTGTAAACTGAAAAAAAAGAGTAAGTGACATGGAGCAAGCCAGCGTTCAGAAAAACACATCTATTTTTTTATCTTCTGGCTTTAATGTATTCAAGAGAAAAGGAAGAGGTAACCAGAGAGCTCAAAATAAATATGTGCCTTCTATCCGTTGCCGAGCACTGTTAGTCTTCATGCTGACTCTTATGTAAACGGGGGAAAAAATACACAGCCTAATTGAAATTTAATGAGTTTTTTGCTCTTGCTCATCTTAAAAGATACCAGCAACAGAAGTGCAGATTTGTTTTCCCTGTTTTTCGTTTTTTTGTTGTTTTGTTTTTCAAATAATTTGGCAAATGTTTAACTTGAATTTAGAAGCACATTAATGCAGGTACAGTACGTGTTTTAACCTGAGCTTGACATACGGTATCACTGGATGCGAGCACCAGAGAGCACAAGACACACTGCTGGCTGATTCCCCTGAACTCAAACCAACCAAACCCGTGTCCTTGGAAACAGCTGGTTCTTTCATACTGTATGAGTGTGTACATCATGCGCTACATGCCAAATTCTGCGTGAACTCCTCTTGAACGTCTTCAGCTGTGACCTTGGCTCACATGTTTTATCCTCTCTGAATATGTGCCGATTCAATTAACGTCTATAATTCCAAATGACTCTAGCACCCTTCAAGTTCTCAGTCAAATAAGCCAATCAAAGTCATCCATTGAACAACATCCCAAGTTAAATAGTCCCCTTACAATCTATTGATTCTACAATCTAAATCAATTCGTCCATTTATTAAGGGAATCCAACCCAAATATTTTGCAGCAATTGAATGAGATTCGCAGTATGGCATATACATAGTATATATGTTACAGGGAAAGTGTAAAATCTGTCACTTTATAGAATACCTGGGCATTGTATAGAATGCCTGGAATCGAGTCAGCTGAGCAAATAAATGACCTATTATTTCCCTCAACACTGCTGTCTGTGTTGGGTATTCAAAGCATGTGGGTGCACTATTGGTCAACAATTCTTCATTATTTATTGTACTGAATCTTTAGAATTTCTGAAATGCTGGTGCCAATTAAAAGAGGCAAAGTTTGAAGTGTTTGCTGTGTGAAAATTGAATACTGAAGCCAGATTGTCTTTGTGTTTAATGTGTTTTGATTAAAAAAGGCTTATGTAAATGGTAAAATGTCAGTTATGCTTTTGTTTAATGAGTTACAAAAGTGGGTGTAGGACCTAAATGGAATTATAAAACATCATGTTGACACGCAAAGATGGTTTTTAGATCAATTATATCACTTTAATAAATGCATGAATCTTGTCTTGTGCACACTTGGCATAAATGGTAGCGGGCATTCTATACAATGCCTTAAAAACCTGGGCAAACCGTGTAAAAAAACTACATTTCTACATTCTACAATTCATCAAAACCACCCCTTACTTTATACATTGCCTAGGCATTCTATAGAATGTCAGGATTTCACATTTGTTTTCTAAACATTTGCATGTATGGGCCACTTGCAAATGTAATAGAGGGTATACATTGATGTCACTTGGCCACACCCCCTACACTGAGACTGAGTGGAAAGTTTCCAAATAGAATTGACCAGAACTTTGATTTGCTGACATTTATATGTTTCCTTCAACCCTGGAAAAATACACAAAACAAAGTTTAAAAGCTGACCTTACCAAAAAGCAAAAATTGTTTAGGACATTAAAGTGATGAAAACTCACATTATTTTCTAAAAAAAATCATTAGAGAGGCGTTTAGCTAGCTTTAACAAGTTTTGGCAAGTAGAACACTTGTCAAATTGTCCTCTAAAGAAAGCCCTCTAAACCATGTTTGGCTTTAAATTGCACATTTACAAAGATGTCAAACATTCAATTTAAGATTAGCAAAATATGGTTATTTATTCCCAAGTCAGATTCCCCAGACCACAATTCCAGGTTTCAGCTGGAATTCAACTCTTGCCTTTGGATTTAGACAGTCTGCAGAATAATGATTCTGAAATCTTTGAAAATTGGTTCTAGCAGTCAGTCGTACAACAGCTTTTCTTCAATTTCAGAGCTTGCATTCACAGCTAGCACAAGAATAGCCTTATTGCTTTTTCATCCTGTGACTATACGTCCTGCGACTTCTGGGTCTTGTAGCTATAGGTACTCTACAACAGTTCACCACAAATGAATCAGCATTTTTATCTAACAAGAACCCAGAATTACATCGTTTTTTTTTTCCTGTAGTCAAAGGTACAAGTTTCCAGTGAAACTGTTGAAATGCAAACTCAGTAAAAGAACACAAACATCACAGGCACACAAAGCCACTCCAGTACTGTACATTTATTTTTGACTTTAACAAAAGAACTGAAAGCACCATGTCACGTGTTCACGAGCACAAACAACTGTGGCTCCAGTGTGGCCCTGCTGACCTGTGACCGTACATGCTGAGTGAGCGGAGATTCATGTGAACACCCAACAAATACTGCCCCTTCATCCAATTAACTGGGCCTCAAATTCCCACAGCTCACGGGAAGTCTCTCTCTTTGAGCTAAATGCACAGCCATCAATGAAAACCCCATTCCATATTAACGATATAAAACACTGATTCAAAACTGCTGTTTTCCTTTTTAAGCTACATACCACACTTCTGCATACAGTAAATTACACCCCTGCCAAAGGTCAATGGTAACAGGGTTTGCAAAGGTTTGATAGCATAGCTCAAAATAACTTCCAACTAGGGAAAATAAAAAAGTGAGCGTATTTGCAGAAAAGGTTTTGATGCTACTCAATGACTGAGTCATGGATGCAAATGGGGTTGTAGGCAATCTTTATTAGGGCTCGAGCACTGAATGTGCATAAAACCAGTGTTGTATCCGCCAACGAGGATGAAAACGAAAATATTTCGATGATGAACCTTTTTCTCAAGAAGATAATGAGACGCTGACGAGCTAAATATGTCTCTGTTATGATAAAAACTTGACGTGGCGCACACACGTTTTTGTTAATGAAAAAGAGAGTGGACCAAACTGTAAACGAGTGGACGGTTAAACGTTCAAAAAGCATGACATTTCTTCAGCTTGTTTTCCTTGTCTGGCCGGGCACTGTTGTAATAAGATTTAAATATAAGTAATATGTAGGGATGCACCAAAATGAAAATTCTGTGCTGAAAACGAAATTGAAAATTGTGGATGCACTTGGCCGAAAGCCGATTCCGAAACCGAAAACCGGCTTCATTAAAAAACATGTTTAAAGTATTTTATTTTTGTTTGTATTAAAAAAAAAACTACAAATTAATTAAGCAATCAATCTTTTATTAACATTCATAACAAATAACAGTAAAAAGGCTGTTTAACAAAAACAAAACTAAATAAAATTTCTTTTTGTAACAAAATTTTTTGCTGCTTTTTTACTTCAATTTTAAATTACTGTAACAAACAACAAAGCACAAACAGAAGAAACATAATAGCAAAAATATTGCAACATTGCTGTCCTCATCTAAAAACTTTGAAGATCTTCCAAACTGCCAACATACTCCGCGTGTGATGCGTAATGACAGCGCGAACGAAACGGGAGGATGGGAGAGGCGTAGCGACAATTTTGGCTTTTATTTTCGTTTTGGCCGAAACCGATAATGCTATTATCAGGCAGAAATTTCGGTGCATCTCTAGTAATATGGATTGAAATTCCAAAATATAGTGGTCAGCTACAGCACCCTCATGTTAATATAATGCCTTGGGTTCTTTTTTATTGACATCCAGCATCATTAAATCAGAATCCACTGCCTCTAAACACTGATGCCAAACTGCTATTAGGTCCGAGGCTCTGAGCACTGCTTTAACTTAATGAACCAAGGAAAAGAATCCATTGAAGGCAGTGCATCTGAATCCAATCCATACGAGAAAAAAGCTTTTACCATAATTAAAAGACAGCTTGGAGAGGTCACCATGCAGAATATTTGTGGATTCATACCTTGGCAGGTGAAGCATTTGATGTGAAAGTGGACGTGCTGGACTCGGACCACCTCTCCTTTACACAGCTCCCGGCAGCGGTAGCAGTGGATGGGTCCGGAGCTCCTTTCGCTGGTGCGTGGACTTTGTTGATAGGGTACTACTGGGAAAAATACAGAACCACCTTAAGCAATGAACAACTTTACTTGTTATTTGTCAGTATAAATAAATAGCTAAATAATTGAAAAAGGCACTTTAAAAGAAGGACTGGAAACACCAAACAATTAGCAAAAAATAAAAGTTCTCCAAATATAACCATAGCTAGATTTCTTTACGTCATTTATTTAATTTGTTCATTTTATTTTACCCAGACATAATGAACATTTCCTGCATTTAAAAAGCTCCTTAAGAATCTGCCATGCTTCATTGACCTGCAAGTCACCAATTGACTTTGCTTTATTTTTACAGGTGAAAACTGATAGAAAAGTTTTAGTACTAAAACACCCACCTCCCCACTATTTATTTTTTTTTTTTACTAAAAAAGTGATGAGAAATAAAATCACAGAAATGAGTCAGCATTATCAAAAGTAATAGCACATAATTCCTCGATGGGTTAGTTGCTGCATTTTTGATACTTAAAGAGTTGAAAAGGTTAAAATTTTGATTTATTAATAAAAAAGGTGCATATTGCTACACACGATAAAAATAATACATTGTAATTATACATGTTACCAAGAAAAACTAAAAGTATCTAAAGATTCTTGTAAATGTATAAATCAACCTTTGTGATCATTGTTGCATATTTTGGTCAGGAAGTCTAAAACAGATTTCAACAAGGAAAAAATAAAGAGAATGGCAAATGATCTACCGACTGTTAGAGTAATACCTAGCTGGCAGGAGGGCACGACACCGTAATATGAGATCAAATTTAGCAGCAGCACTGTACCACACTTCCCTGAGAAAAAGAGCCGGGATACAGCCACACACCAATGATAAAAATGTGTCTGACCAGAGACCTGAGCTTTATTTACGGCTTTGTCTGTATGATGGAAAAGTCTAATGTAATCAGTGAGCACATTGTGTCCAACCAGGAAGTGATTGTGATCAGATAAACTCACACAGGAAATGTGATTATTTTTCTACAATAAATCACATAAATATGAGTTCCCACTGGCTCACTTGCTTGGTACAGTTGGAAAAAGCAATGGAAAATAATGCAAGCAATGATCCGGTCATAGGCAGCCATCGAACAAGGGCCGAAATGGAACCAGAAAACATTTACAGTTGACTTTTAAGAAAAAAGTGACATTTTAAGAAAACAAAAATGCCACAACAAATTGCTGAGGGGTGTAATATTTTCATATAACATAGACCATCGATTAAAATGCTCAAAAGATTTAAGTACATTTTTTAAAAGATATCCTCCGACCACAAGGTGGTGCTGCAAAAAACCATCAACTAAAGCGTTCAAAAGTTATTAAGAATTATAAAATGTAAGACATCCTCCAACCACAAGGTTGTGCTGCAAAGAAACTCTTTGAGTTACCTCAGATCATAGAGACATGACAATTTTTGTACAGATATGTTATTGCAATTGCAAAAAGCAGCTTTTTTTGTTAAAAAAAGCAGACATACAAAATGATAAAGATAGGGAACATGGACATGGTTCAACTAGACAAAAAGATCTAAATGTGATACAAGCTCCAAATCACTAGGTTATACAAAAAGATCTGCTCTAGTCTATAAGAATAGACGGCTTCATTGACCTCTCGTCATCCACATCTGAAGAACAATGATGCATTAATTCTGTTCCGCCTTCTCCAGAGGCTCAAACCCACACTGGCAATATTGTAAGCACTTATTCCTCTGGCAGAGCTACCCCCTGGCTGGCGGACATCCAGAGCTCTTTCTGAATTCTGTGCGTGGCCTGAGACGCTCCAAGCTCTTGTTAAACATGGTTTATTATTGTGGTGCGGATCAAAGTTGTTGAAAGCCAAATGAAAGAAAATATTAGATATTTTGCAATGCTACAAAACCAAGAGCAAACTCCCATAAGATTTATTGCATCTCAAAGACCCAGCACATATACGCCACCACTTACAATCACACACAAATAAACAGAGGTGGCAGCTCAGAAGTGAATCAACTGCACGCAGCTGAAGTCAATTTCTGGCATCCTTCATACATCTGTCACTTACGGGTGTCAGAGCTGGTCGGCTCTGTGAGAAGGTTGACAAAAATGAGGGACAAAATTGAAATGCAAAAATAAGTACTTTAACTTACAACCCTGAGATAAAAAGTTAAAATAAATAAAACTTCACAATTTTTAATATTGAATTCTGAATGTTTGACTATATTGTAAACCCGTTAATAGCTGGGATGTTTAGCATTGTATCTTTCCTGTTTGTGTTAAGTATTTGTATATACTCTACAAAGTAAAGTCACATTTGAGAGGAAGACATCTCAGTTATAAATGCTAAAATCTATATTTAGATTAATTGTAAAAGATGTTTTAAAATGACCATTGTGTATCGAGTTATTCTCTTAATAAGAAAGGGTGGGCTCGGAGTCGCTGAGAGTTGCTTTATGAAAGGTCTAAGGTCTTATATAAATGGGTGTGTGGCTTTCCTAATCAAGTCCAATTGGTATAATCAAGCACAGCTGAGCTCAAATGAAGGTATTGAACAATCTCAATTTTTTTTTTGCTTTTGAGCGTCACATTAAAGAGTAGGATTGTGCCCTATAGAAAAAAAACTCACTTTCTTGAAACAAGAAAAAACTCATGACAAGGTTTCTTAAAATTACAAACAAACAAAAAAAACTTTCTAGCCAACAAAAATTGCTGATGGATTTTAAAAATGGTCAAAAAACTCTCAAAACAAGTGTTTTCAAGATATTTAGAAAGTAAAGCTGCATTATTTGATCTTAGAACTAGACAAAATTGTCTTAAAATTTGGATGTTTGTGCATTAAACAATTTAAACAAAAAACTTAGTACATAGTAGCAAGAAATATGGTATAGTCTTTAAACAAAAAATTTAGCTTAAAATTATCTTTTTTAATAATACAAATTAGGAATAGTATTAAAACAAGGACATTTATGCTTAAAACCAGTATTTCAAATTATTTTAATTAAACATTATTAATCCTGCTGAAAATAAGACAGATTTCTGTAATTAAACGTGTATATATACAAGTCATATATTCATAGGGCAATTACTTCTTTTCAAACATTTTATTCTTGTTTCAAAAATCTTACCAAGTCAAAATTGCTTACCCCGCTTATAGAATTTTTAGATGATTTGAACTAGTATGTTTTTACCAAAACTCAACATTGATTTCTTAAAATCAAACATCTGTAATATTCTTCAAGTAAGAATATGTTACACATTTTTCTTCTCAATAAAATTTAGGTCAAACTAAACTAAATAATATATACCCTAAAAGTCTAAACTATATAATTTTTCTTCAAATAAGAAAGATTATAATGTCAATGTTCAGCTTTGCTTAGTTATCTGCTTTTGTAGTGTGTGATTTTTTAAAACTTTTTTTAATAAAATAATGAGGAAAAATGAACAAGAATCCTTTTGCAAATGGCTGCAAAATAACAAAGAGTGCAAAAGTTAAGTGTGTCTGAATGCTTCCGTACCCACTGTATCGTGAAGATCACTTTTTTGCAGAGGAAAAACCATATGGAAATCTAAATATACACAAGGTTTACAACATGTTGCAATAAAAAGCAAATGGCAAGTAAAATCTGGCTAAGGTGTAAGCCGAGAACCATGGGAGTCAAGGAGCTGTAGCTATTTCTGCTCGGAGTGGTGGAGCCTCCTGCGGATTATAGTCACACAGGATTGTGAAAGAGTGGAAGTGACAGGGCTGATCTCTATTCCTCCAAAGGCAAGCAGAAGCGAGGTGTAAACAAGAGCCTGTGGTCAGTCAGAGAACACTTATCCTTTACTGTAATGAGCACTGGGTGAACAGCTTTAAATCCAGCACTGGAATTACGTAACACTCGCTTTCTTTATTAGCACGAGAAGTTACTTGTGACTAGAATAAAACTTTCCGATTAGTGTGGGTAATTATTACACAATGGTTTATTTTAAATATATAATTAAATGTATAATTACACTAATAGGGATATGGAATACAGTCAGTTCAAGAGGATTAACCATCGTCTTCTATATGCAGGGGTATGCTGGTGTCACCATCTGCCAATCTATCCCTGTGCTACATTAAGACCCTGTCCACAAGGAAGTAACAGAATATTTTGACAACGCGATATTTCTGCACTGTTTTACTATTTCTCCACATGTAACGCATCATAGAAATTTTTTAAACCAATGATCTGGTCTTCCTGGATGTTGGAGGTGGGGTTTGTCATTGTCTTCACGCCCTGTGCCTGGCATCACTTCTTTGTTTACAAATACCAAGTGTAATGGCGGATGAAACGACTGCGTTGCTGTTTACTATTGTGCTGTAAGCTATCGTCGCTTACAGCATTACAGGATTATAGGCTGTCAGTGATCAGTGTTTTTGCAAACTCAATGCTGAATTTTCATTTTAAAAATGGCACTAATCGAAGATAAACTGTTTAGAATTATTATAAATGAGGGGTAGAGTCTTTACAGGTTTTTTTTGTGCATGGTTTGAGAAAGGAAAAAGTTCAAACAAACCTGTGTTTGCGTGGAAATGGTCTTTAAAATGGTTTCAAATTGACAATATTGAATCACCATTCACCCTTTTTTTCTGTTGGGACTAGTTAAGAACAAGAAACCGGTATGTCCTGCAAGACTTTTGCCAATATGTGTGAGGATTTAATGCATGATGCACTTACCATAAACTGAAATATAAGCAACCTTCAAACTTAAGCATAGAATTAGAAGAAAGTAAATAAAGTGTAGCACATTTCTTGTGAATGTTGCGCCCAAAAGAATGAGGATCCTGATGGAAAAAGCCCAGTCCAATATTTTATACATTCATTTTCCATTACAGAGACACACTCACAAAATTTATTCTAGTGTGAATTTTGATTAACCTTAAGCATATCATTTGTCTTGAATCAAGAGTATCTGGAAGAAACATATACAAGCTTATGGGAACATGCAAAATTCAGTTGCAAAAACAAAAATATAAACGTTTCTGTGGCTCAATCAGTAGAGCATGGAGCTAGGAATGCAAATGTTGTGGGTTTGAACCTCAGAGAAAGATCTGATCAAAGTTTCTGCCAAATACATGAATGTAAATGTTAGCATTCCACTGTCTTCGGGTGCTCACTAATGAACCAACAAAACTAATGAACCAACAAAACATAAAATCCACTTTCTTCAGGGCTGAGAAGAGTTCAAATAGAAAGAGAAAGACCAAAGAGATTAGAGAGTGGCTCCAGGCGCAGTCAGTACACTGCGGATTAAACATAGACTCGAGAGCCGAAGTTAAGCAAATTTATACATTTTTTGTTCATAAAAAAAAAACAAAAAAAAACGCCATAACTCAATGTTCTTGAGTAAGAGTTTTCTTTAGCACAAAGTGGTTTGAGGAAAATCTAAATATTTTGTTCCAAAACTTATATAAAGCATCTCAAAGTCATACAAACATATAATCCACATGCAGATGTTGGATGCACTGCTTCGAATTCTGCCGGGATCGAGGGAGACTTTTGGACGTCTCAGCTGGACTTTATTGACTGTGATTCTGTTCCGCATCTGTGAAATTTTTATAAACTGCTGGATATTTTAGAATATGGGTGCCCTAACTGGAAATATAATATGGTGCCTCCCAAAATGTGCCCAACACACAAGCCAAGTTCAGGATCAAATAATTCAAAAATGCTACAATAAAATATTCCGATTATTTGGATTCTGACGGAACATAACATTTATTGTAATAATTAAAAGAAGGTTTCAATTTGAACGCATACAGTCAAAACCTGACAATTAGCCCAATACATAAAAAACAAGTTCAGAATTAAATAACAAAAAAATGTTACCGTGAAATATTCCGAAATTTTGGATTGTTATAGTCAATAACACCTACTATAATGATGTAAAGAGATTTTTGAGCCCATTAATAACAGATCACTATTAATAAAACAACTGTACGCATTGTATTTTGTGTTTTATTCCAATTTAATTTAAACAATTAGAAAAAAATGTATTATTTAATAAAACTACAGCACTATTTTTATTATTAATATTATTATTATTATTATTAAAATGTTCTTTACAGATTTATTTTAAATAGAGGTGAAAAAAAATTGATTTAAGTCGTAAAATCTTTTTGGGTGAAAAAAATCTAGTTTTTTTTTAGGCCATATCACCCAGGTCTATCACAGAGCTTACAACGAAGTTTCTTTTTTAAGTTATCTACTTTACTTATTTAAATAAATAACAGATTATTATTTATCAATTCCATCTTTACACTTAAAAAAAACAGTTTTATTGTAATACTTTTACTTTAAATTAACGTTAACATGTATTTGCTTTAGCCTGCTTTAAAATGTGGGACTCCAAAGGGCATTGGAAAACCTGACAAAATGTGATAGATGACCACTTTTTAATTTAGTGCAGCATCAGAGACATGGCAGAATACGAACGGACCCCTTCAGAAAAATGATCACTCCAACCTGCCAAACCCAAGGTCAGGCAGAATGAGCTCCGAGGGCCACAAGGACTTACTCCGGCCTTCGATCCGCTCTCAGCTTTACTAACGATTGGAGATTTCAACTAAGTTTAAAGAAATGTGCGGGGTCAGGGTCATCCCTTCAATGTGAAACCTTCTACAGGAGATGAAACACCTCTTGAGCTTTTAGGAAGCATGATCAGGAACATTTACTTTGGAGAAATGCAAAGGGATCTACCATTGTAACCACACTGGATTCAGAGTAACTATTCTCAGCTACATTCTGTCCTAATACATAGAGATAGTGTTTGTCTTGAAGTCCCACAAAAAGAGTCCCATTGACAAACTCCCTGTGACAGAGCAAATGGACAAACGGTGGAATCTTTAGAACGGTTTAGTAGAAACCTCAACCCTGAGAAGAGCAAGAACTCTGCCTTCTCTCTTTTTGTTCCAGGCAGTCTACAAGAATGACAAATGGATGCTGACGGTGGGCCAGAGTGTGTTCCAGATGGGATGAGAGTGTGTTTACCGTGCCATAGTGGGTCTAAGTCTGCTGATGCACCAGCTCAGATCGAATCAACTCTCAGGTAGAGCTTATGCATTATGCAGATAGCTGCATAGCGTATTATCAACGGAATCCACGTCATTGTTAGTTTTATCTCATTTGTTTTAAAGATAATCTTTCTATTTTGAGTGTCTAACTCACTTTACTCGCAGGTCTTCCACTATTTCTTCAAATCGGGTTAAAGACTGTTGTACAATCTGGACCAGTGTATATTTCAAACACAGCCAATCATTCGAAAATTCAAACACACAACACACAGTTCATGTGTTTGCCACTGCAGATGCAAGCGGATTCTATGGAGGAAACCCAAGCACGGGGATCCTTAGACTTCAGGATATCAAACTTTCTAGAGAATTTCCAAATTGATTTCAACCTATTTCCTGAGCCTAAAGTACTAATCAATGGTAGCTACTTGAATTGAATGATTCTGTCAGGGACCATCTGTAAGACTTTTTTTTTGTTCATGAAACACAACCGCAGTCGCCAAGAAGAAGAAAAACAAAGCCACTGGGAAACCAGTCAGTTCTCCGAAGAAGAACCAAACCCAGAAATTGGTTTTATTTGACCAAATGATACAGTTTTGCAAAAAGAAGAAGCAAGCGGTTGAATAAAATTCTTCTAAAGAGATATTATGAAGGCTTTGTTTGTATTTAAACACAAACCGTGTGTACTGAATAACTGAGGTTCAATATTGGGATCTAAAATCATGTTCGATCTCTCTAATAAACCACTGATGTTGATGGTAACGTACATGCAAGCACACAAGTTTGGATACAAATGTTTTTCCGTATTTTCATGGCTTAATGTGTATTACAGAATACATAACGTCTTGCCGAACAATGTTGGGATTGTCAGATGTATTGTGCTGAAGTCTGGCTGGTACACAGCATTAAAAAAACTGTAAACCCAAAAGACGTATCAAAAGTCTGGGTGGTATATAAATTCCCTGTGAATCATGGAGGAGGGAGAGTAATGGTGTGGGGATGCTTCAATGATGACAATATTGGTTATGTATACAAATTCAAATCTCCTACAACATCCTGTGGTTTATGGTGAAATGTCTCAACAAAGAAAAAGAAACAAGAGAATGGAAAAGGATCAAGGCAGCACTTTGTATCTTTTATGTTTGGCTCTTTTCTCAGTGGTGCAGAAAATAAGAGGGCAGTTGATAACAACACATGAAATGTAGGGAGCGCTGAATGAAGAGAGACTAAGTGACCTCTGTGTAATTGCTCGCCAGTTTCCCTGTCTCAAGGCTATCATGCCTAATGTAGTGTGCAACACGCTATTGTGCACAGTTGGTACTCTATTTAAATGGCATGTGTATGAGTGACCTACCAGTAAGTTTGTGAGCTTATGTCAGATGAGCAATTCACTTTCCACCATCTTCCCAAAAAAAACATCACTACTGCTGACTTTGTACCAAAAAAAGTCCATGGTTCGAATCCAAGACTATGCCTACTGTACCTGTTCACCTAGAAACTGGAAGAGGACAGCAAGCTTAGGCCGTATCAACATTCTGATACCATCAAACCTCCCCATCTTTCCTCTGTTGACAGTATTATCATGAATCATCGTTTTGAGCCACAGCGAGTTGTGCAGTTCTGCCAGTGGATAGATTGATTAATTACTACATTAATTAAGGAGGAATAAACAATTAATTGAAGGAAAAGGCTGAAAAAAAATTGGGATAAGGGGTGGGGTTTAATCAAAGTTGCCAGGTAACGCTCATCAACCCTCTGGCGACCACAATTTTATGTTAGATATTTTCTTTGTCAGACTTTTGGCTACACCTGAGAGAGAGAGAGAGAGAGACGGGGGGGGGGGGGGTCTGATGGTAAGAATGAAAATGAAAAATACATGGTCTTCCAAACACTGGCTTGCTCCTTATTACCCACTCAGTTGCTTTGTAGGAAACCTGCACTGCACATGCTCTACGTAACTTCTTGGATTGAATCAGAACCTGAACACAAACAGAGCTACAACAAATTCACTGCTTTACAGCATATTTAAACGTATTCAAAAGATAAATTGTGGCTGAAGAAAAGCAGCAAAGAGGTTAACGATTCTGGCTAACTCATGAGGACAAGCTAAAGAGAGTAATAGTGTTCTCTGAAGAAACAACACAAATAAAGCACAGGAGTAATAAAATTAGAACTTGGACAACTGGTGTGAGCTCAAAGAGGAAGAAGGATGGCCAGCCAGCGATAGAGACCTGGCTGTGTTTACTGTTGGACTAGTAAGTAATAATTTCTATGTAAAATCTGCACAGGTTTCAGCTTCTGGTTGGGTTTTCAAAGCTTAGCAGTCCGTTTATGCCCATACATGAAGTTATTCAGGCAGTTTATCAAGCGGGTAGTAACTGGTTATAGGCAGATCTGATTTTTTTGTCCTTTCTTGTTACCGATATAATATAAAAAATATATATAAAACTCCCTGGCTTGCAGACTTAGTTGAATACACATTGATGGCTATCTTTGGGAAATTTGCTGATGGCTACAGAATCTGGAAGTTTACTGGACTTTAGTGGCAATCTAAAAGAAAATGCTCTAGTGTTGTACTAGACTTCTCGTCTTTGCTTCCTAATGTAGTGTTTGCGCATCTTAAATACATTCCTGTAGTGTTTTAAACAGAATCTGCTGGTCTTTATATGCCGCATTTAATCTGGTCAGTCAGACTGATAGTATTAACTCTGACCGTACTAAGGACAAAACACAACCGAGTCATAAAGGAAAACTCCATGCAGTGGAAAAAAAACGGAATGTTTTCCTGAATGTTCTACAAGGCACTTCAGGTCACTTGAGTGTTCCTTATTTCTGTTTGTCTGTTGTTATATCTCTTCTTTTTTGACTTGGGGCACCACCTGGCCACAGGGACTTGTTCCTTAGCCATCTGTCTGCAGCAAAAAACACTGGCTCTCCATACGGTAGCACACTAGTAGCAGCCCCATCACCAGCTGACAACAAAATGCTGTCAAAGTGTGAGTAAAGCAAGTTCCATTAGCTGTTTACTCTTTTCTCAGTTTGCACTTTAAGTTAAAGAGGAAATCGTAATAGAGATAGTGACACATTTTGTCAAAGCTGGTCCATCTGCCAGTAGTCCTCAGGTGGGCAGCTTTACGCTGTTTAGCAGTTTGAACCGAACACTTAAAGCACTGCAAGGCATTTCTTCAGGTTCTGAACTTTCCTCATAAAGAAACCATTATGGGATGCAGCATCAGCTGACTGAAGCACAAGCCTCAGAAGAGCAGCTCAACAGGCTTTCATGTGTTTTCACTCTTTTGGAATGCAGCTCTTGAATGTTCAGCAACAAATTCTGCTTTCATTTAGAGTTTGGAGGGCAGTGGTTGGTTGCACTGGAGCTTCTAAGTTAGATACATGTTGGAGGACAACTGGGAGGACTCTCCTCATTGTATAATTTCATGTATTTTGGTTTCTTCCAAAATCAAAATGGATGGATAGATGATCTGAGGTGTCGTTGAGGATTATGGGGTGTCGAGATCCATTTTAGCTCTACGGGTTTTCTACAAGCAAACTGACAGAAAATTTAATCTGGAACTACGTTGGGAGCTATAGCTCTAGGTCCCCATATTCCAAAACCTGTGTTTAGTTCACCAGCGAGGGACCTGGGTCAATAGCCTCTGAGTCTGGATGTCCTCTGTGTGGTGCATGCTCTTAATGGGCATGACTTTAGGTGGTTCTCATGTATCTCCCCATGCAACTATGACTTTCCTTTCTGTACTTTTTGCCAACTTTTCCAAAGTATGTTTTAGGGTTTATTGGTTATTCTTTACTGTAGAATTCCTTGATCTAAATGTAACTATTAGAACTGTGTCAATTTAATAGTTGAGCATTTCTGATGTTGCGTCACGGGAAAAGCTTCATATCCAGTTGTCTCCTCCATGAACACGAGAAAGAAAAAGATGAAGAAGAATGAACACCCGATGGCATTTTTCCACATCAATGTACTCAAGCTCCAAAACGGTATGCTCAGTTTCAGCCGGCATTGTTATTTACTGCAACAAAACGAAATGTGACACAGAGCGTAACATATAAACGACACCACTGACTAGCATTTAGGATGTGGTATCCCAGGGCGATTATGCACGGAGGAAAAGCGGAAGGCTTAACGCAGAGTGTAAGTGTTACACACCGATCCAAACTAATATTCGCATAAATCTTCTGAGGGCTTCTCAGCAGGGTGCTCATCGTTAGGGTCGAGGAAATATTGCTGCAAAGAAAGCTCCCTGCATGAAGATGGTGTTTTTGGTATAAGAGAGGCACTCCGCCACACGGGAAAAAAAGGAAAGAAGAAGACGACGACAGAGAAGAAATAAAAAAAAATCCTGGATGTTGAGAGGTTTTTACTGTTGGTGGCTGATCACAGGGAGCTGTTTGATGAAATTTGGAAAAAAGAGAGGATTTGTGTCCTGCTATTTCTTTCCCGTTTCCTGTACGAAGTCCGAGCGGCTCTTTTCGTTCTTCTCACGTCATCAAAAGCTTTCATTGGTTATTCTCCTTACGAAAATCGCATCTGATATGGCACTGCTCTTTTTTTTTGGCACCACTCGTCTTGTCAGATGTGCGAGCTCACCTTGGTGCCCATGGTTTTCGCTTGTTGTCGCACAAAGCACAACCGTGCATTCTGAAAATGAACGTTGTCTTCTGTTCATAAAATCTCCCACCAGAAAATTCCACTTACTGCCTGGCTGGTGGATTTCCAGCCCCAATTTAGAACCAAAGACTCTTGGGAGCATGTACATGCGTGAAAGCCAAACTTTCCTCTAAAGCACTTAATTAATTCTGGAGATAGATGCAATCTTTTCTATAAGAACTCTTACAATTGATTGCCCGCTTTGTTAAAATTGCCTTGATGTGTTTTTCTTCCGATCTGTAAGTCCCTTTGCGTGAAACAATGTGCTTAATGCATGAATGGAATGGTAAACGAGCTGTACAAGGAGTTAAAACAGCACTAGTATAATATTGTTGTTACAATAAAAGTGACAACATTCAGAAACTATGAAAGGCATTCACATGATCATGAAAAGTTGACTTAATTCGTTTTACACCACTTGAATTCTTGGATGTTTGGAAGTAGTCAAATGTATCACCGGTTATAATTTACTCACCACTCGTGTTCATGATGCTGAGACAATAATCCAAGAGTGAAATGTGATATCCAGAGAGCAGCAGTCGCCTATTGTTCCACTGATACAAATCCAGTTATTTGGTCTGAAGTGAGGGTCGGACTGTTAAGTGTGGGATGGAAGCATTAATTGATACACACGTTACAGATCCCCAGATCACAGGTTGACACTGGTCAGTTGGTTTAAATGGGAGCACTGGGCATAAAGTACTGCACACCAGCAGTGCAGAGCAGACGATCCGCCACCAAATAACGGAACGTTGACGGGTCACATTGCACGCCTTTTCTCGAAACTGGTCAGAGACCCAATAAAAGCTGATCTGAGCCGCGCTCGCTCAAAGCACAGCGCAGTGGACGAGGCGCTGTCACGGTCCTCGAGCTCTTCAGTAGAAGCGCGCTGCGGATGACGTCACTGCATCCTAACCCACTGTATAAACTCAGCCGTGGATTTTAATAGCAGCGCGGTTCGTCTTTGCTCTTCCCGTCGCTTGCAGTGGATTTGAGGTGTGAGGTCATACAGGGGGAAAGTTGAAGGGTAGGGTGGGTTTCGCAGATTACACCATCCAGTGTGGCTCGTTATTTGGACCTATAGCGCCCTCTAGCGTAAAGTTAGAAATCGGCCCTAACTCAAATCTTACCCATTTCATGTACTGTATGGAGGACAAAAATGTTAAATTAAAATGTAATTACATACGCTACTGTGCAAATTTTTTGGAAGTGTTAATCTTTTTGTCATTACCCTCTGAAGTCCTTTTTGAGCTTTAAATATTATATAATATATATTACGATGCACAAGAATTCCTCACAAAATTGTACAAAAATACTATTCCAAATAGTAAATTTTGTCTATTTTTTTTTAACTGAAGAAATCTCAAAAATTGAGGATGAAGAGTTTTCGTGTTTTACGACAAAAAGCAAAAGTGTTCAAAAGAAAGTAAAAAGTCTGAGACAAAAAGTCAAAATTTTGAGACAAAAATTCTAAATTTTGAGACTATTGTATCTGAACAGGCTCGGCACAGTGACACAGTGGGTAGCATTTTGGCCCTCCAGTTGGAAGGTTGCCGGCTTGAGGCTCACTGGAAACCTTCTTGAAAGGAGTTTGCATGTTCTCCCTGTGCTTTGTGGTTTCCCCCACAATCCCATAAATATGGGGTTAGATGAATTGCATAATCTATATTCCCCTTATTGTGAATGTGTGTGTTGTGGAGATTGGCGCCGATAGACCCCTGTGACCCCAAAGGGAATAAGTGGGTATAGAAGACAAATGAATCAATGTATCTATTGAGTTAATCATTGACCTCCCTGATTAAACAGCGTGATGGGCTAACAATAATTCAAACTGAAATTAAGTTGAAAATTTTAGATGAAAGTCAAAAATTTGAAAAAAAAGTTGAAATTTTGAGATAAAAAAGTAAAATTTAGATTTTTGTATCTTGAGTTGATTATTGACCTCCATGATTAAACACCATGATGGGCTAACAATAATTCAAACTGAAATTAAGTTGAAAATTTTAGATGAAAGTCAAAAATTTGAGAAAAAAGTTGAAATTTTGAGATAAAAAAGTAAAATTTAGATTTTTGTATCTTGAGTTGATTGTTGACCTCCATGATTAAACACCATGATGGGCTAACAATAATTCAAACTGAAATTAAGTTGAACATTTTAGATGAAAGTCAAAAATTTGAGAAAAAAGTTGAAATTTTGAGATAAAAAAGTAAAATTTTGATTTTTGTATCTTGAGTTGATTATTGACCTCAATGATTAAACACCATGATGGGCTAACAATATTTCAAACTGAAATTAAGTTGAAATTTTGAGAGGAAAAGTAAAATTTAGATTTTTGTATCTGGATATTGAGTTAATCATTGACCTCCATGATTAAACACCCTGACAGGCCAGCGTGATGAGCTAAAGCAATGTCAAACCACAATTAAGTTGAAATTTTAGATGAAATGTTTTATGACAAAATTTTGAGATTAAAAGGTGAAGATACTTTTGTATCTGGTCGTTGACTTTATCTTTGACCCCCATGATCAAAGCAATATTTCAAACGTGGTTTTACTAATGAGGAAATTCTTGCATTGTGTGGGTTTCATTGTGCATCTGCAGGGCCAGCAAGTCAAAATATACATTTTTTTTTTATCCATCTCAACATTTTGACTTTTGTAACAAAATAATTTGATATATGTAACTGAAAAGTGGGACAATTTAATCTCCAAATTTTGGCTTTAAAGTATTTTTTTACCTTTTGAGATGAATGAGGTTCTATAAATTTCAGTCTTTGGAATAAAATCTGCAATAAAAGAATAAAATCTGTTACCGTCATATTCCATGTACTTGCTCATTACATCCACTAGTTGTCGCTGTTTGACTATGACAAGGCCATTTTTTAAAGCATTGTGTTACAAAAGCCACAATTGTCTCTTTTTGTGATCCAAACCTCAAGGCAATTTGACTTTTGCACTGTCAAGTGTATATACTGAAACAAAGGTCAAGAGGAAACAGCACAATGAGGGGATGTGACAGGCGCCTCGAAACTTTTCTTCTCGCTCCTGTTGCTCTCTTTGCTCTCAGTCTGACAGTGAGATATTTTGACAGGGCCGTATGGATCGTGTCTGAGACAGACAGC
The DNA here is from genome assembly GCA_007224835.1 of Danionella cerebrum. Taxonomy (NCBI): domain Eukaryota; kingdom Metazoa; phylum Chordata; class Actinopteri; order Cypriniformes; family Danionidae; genus Danionella; species Danionella cerebrum. Next base: position 454,169 of record SRMA01026021.1, on the reverse strand, counting down.
GTGAACAGTCAGCATTGCTGAGCTTGTCGCCATCAGCACTTCTACTCACACCATTCCCTTCAGCAGGAGACAAATACTTTTTGTTTCTTTTCATTACAATTTGATCACATCATCACATAATATAAATGGACCACAGCCAAAAATAAATGTACTAGTGTTACTAAAACCTTACTCTTTTGTACTTAAAGTATGTTCATGACTATAGTCCACTTGAACCATGTTTCAGAATTATGCACTAAATATATTTTAGTTGTACATAAATTGTAGAGAAGCTAAAATAACTTTCATTTGAGTCCAAAATATGAATATGAAGTTTGTTCTGGATTCCCATTTAAATTAAAGCAACGATGTCAGAAACGTGGCGGCAACCTCAAATTTCTATGCGCAACCTTCATTATCTATACACCATCACTAGGAGTAAGTCTTTTAAAAAGCTTGTATTTAATTTTTTATTTTAGTGAGGTGAAAACTGGTGGAACAGGTGTGGGAACAAAACAACGCGAGTGAGTGTATTAAAACACCCACTTCCCCCATGGTGCAGGACCACTTCATGAGAGTGATTTCACTGTGTGTTCAGGTCAGAAATGGTTTCTTTGGATTCATCTTCTCTCTTCAATTGATTTGATATGGAAATTAATGAAAATAGCAGAAATGTGTCAAATGTGTCAAAAGTTGAAAAGGTCCAACATTTTGCTCTAATAATAATAATAAAAAAAAACTTTTCAGCCATTCTAGCCATTAGCTTAGCGTAGATCATTGCCTGCAATTAGACCAGTTTATAAAATGTTTTTACTGGAGTGTTTTATCACTTCGCAGCGGATATTGTACTGTTTGTACCGTTACACAGGGCAAAGGATTTATATTGCACCGAAATATGACAGAGGCCACAACAACAGGAAGTTGCTCTTCCTTAGGGCACTAGAACAAAAGGGCAGCAGAACAAAGTGCCTCCCTGGACTACCCCCAGTGCACACTGCCCTGAAGTACATTTACATGCCACAGAATTATTTGTCTCTTATTAAGTTTAACTACTTTAAATGAAGTGGTATCCTCTCTCTAAACAGAAAGTTAAAAATGTATGGAGAACTTAGTTTCAGTCATTTCACCTGGTTCGTATAATTAGATCTGATAGCCCTTTTTTAGCTTAGCTTAGCATAGATCTGAATTAAATCATTGAATTAAAAAGATTCCATGTTACTGCCAAATTTTCAACTGGACTGTTTCAAAGTTATATTTTGTTGTACAACCAGCAGAAAATGAACCAGCTGCCAGGAACACTCTACTTTTTAAATCTAGCGATGACTTGATTACCTCGGCTTAGTGTAACAGTTTTACTTTAATAAGTGTCCTCATATTGATTACATTTTATTAGGGCTTGAGCACAAAGCGACTGTAATAGCTCAGAGTACTATTGTTTTGCTAGTTTCATTGCATTTTTGAGGGTCTTAATGTCTTCAAAAAGTCAACTAATTTTTACATCCGATTGGGGTTCGAAAAGTTATTGTTGAAAATGCTGTTTATAGCACCACTTAATTGACATCAGCTTATCGTGTGCTAAAAGTTTACCGGCAAACATGTGTAGGGTGCCAAGACTTAAATACAAGAAATATGGATTGCATTCCAAACTCGACAGGAAGTCCATTAATTTTAGCAAAAAACCTCTAACAATGGCCAGTTTTGTGCATACAAACTCTTCCAAGAGATCATATCTGTTAATCTCGAAACTACTTCAGTCTTTTGAATATGTTAATGCATATGGTGTGTTAAATTTAGAAGCTTTTTAAACTTTGTTAAACAGTGTTTGCTCGGCAGCCTTGGAAATTCAAAATTTCACCTTCAACAGGAAGTTGTTGATAACTCATCCGCACAAAGTCCAATTGGGTTCAAACTTACAAAGCATGTCAAGAGTCCATGTGTGAACAAATCTATATAGAAACCTACAGTGTCAGTTGTAGCGCCGCCTAGTGACAACACCGTATATCTAATTAGGACCCGACCACACCAATCTTTTGTGTTTCGAAAGATTATAATTATTTTATACAATTTTTTACTCCTTGTTTAAACTGTGTTTGAGGGGCATGTTTGAACACTTGTGTAAGGTATCAAGTCCTCCAAAAATGTCAATTGGAGTGAGTTTCCAAACCAACACAAAATTGTAGACCTTGGCAGTCTCATCTTAAGGCCTTTGCTGTGTTAAACTGCGAAGCTTTGTTGAATGGTTTGTGCTTTCGATGTTTCACCATAAAGCAGGAAGTTGTTAGACAATGTCCGATAGGGAACAACTTGCCATTTGTATTAACACTCAAAACATATCGATATAGCAATCTACCGTGCCAGTTATAGCGCCACATAGTGGCCACATTGAATATCCCATGAATCTGTTCACCATTAAAATGCTAACAGTCTAATCTTAGGTCATATTCATGGTTTTCATGTTTTAATTTGCCCTGTTTCTAACAGTGCTTGAATATTTCTCCTAATCAGGGATTGGTCAAAACGCATAGTGCAACAAATTGCCCATGGGGGGATGGCGCCTTGGGTGCTTGCAGCTTTACTTCCAATCTGCTTGAATTGCCAGGAAAATAAAACATTGATGTTTTGTAGACTGATATTTTTAGCAACATTTCTCCATTTGAGATAAATACTCAAATATATTGAAATTTCAAAATATCACTGTTTCATTTTCCATTCGTATTACAACACAATATATCTTTAAAAGATTGCAAAACATTGTATTAATATAAGAAAAAAATAATTTTGACTGAAATGCTACTGTTCTAATTGGATTCAATGATTTATGCTAAGCTAAGCTAAAAGTGCTATCGCCAGATGCGGGGAGTGGCTGACATGACTGAATAGATTAAAAAGTGTGTTCATTTTTTGTTGTTTTTATGGGTAATGCACATTGGCTGCAGGCTTCACCAGTTGTCACACTTTTGATTCCCTATCATTGTATGTTATCCATTTACCCGGACCATCTGAGACCTGTGACAGGAAATGCACACAAGGCCTTCTTTCAAGACTAGTCACATGTCAATCCTATCTATCTCCTCAGGGTGACCTCTTTAATGGGTCAACAAGAGCCTATCTACATCAAGTCTTTTCCAGAGTTTATATTTAACCCGAGGGAAAAGCAAGAAATTGCCAGCTGAACCTAGTCCCAGTCTTTTATCTGACTGGAGTTCTTAGAAAAATAAATAGAACTCATTTGTCAATCCTCTCTCAAAACACGACGTGAATGCATGTTTATATGAGTGTCTGGAAATGCTGTAAGCACCTTTGGAATGTGAGCAAAAGGGCATATCTGAAGTGTTTGTTTTTAATCCATGCAAAACAAGTCTGACCAGAAGGATTGCTTTTTTTTCATCATGCACATTCTCAATGTTTCTGAACACTTTCTAAATCTGCTTCAAGGTACATTGTGTATATATATAGTCCCCTTGATTGCAGAGGCAATACAATCGCTTTAAGGTTCCCTTTAAACTGACCTAGAGACCAATCTGAGAATGAGAGGGTTGGGCCAAATGAGAGAGAGAGAGAGAGAGAGAGAGAAAAGAGAAACTGAGAAAGAAAATAACATAATTTGGGGGTGGAGTTTACATACTTTCCTCTGCCACAAGGACAGACGTCCACATGCAGACCCAAACACCTCCTCTTACAGGAGTTTTATAGACTGTGATGATTAGTTTCAATCAGTTTCAAAGGAACTCTGTCCCTGCTCAAGGTCTATGAGGAACAAACGTACAGACAACAACCAGCTGGATAGAGGTATGCTCTCTCTCTCCCTCTCTCTCTCGCTCTCAGAGGTTAAGGTGTGTTTGGTTGACCAGCTTAATATATTTCAAGGCTTGACAAGAATTGGACGGCAGAATGATAGCTTTACTGTGCATTTCGATTAAGGCTGGTCTCTTTTTAACTTTTAATATGTTTAAATTCTCTAAAATTCACAAAATGCCTTGTCTTTTCACCGACTAAACATTTTAGAAACTTGTTTTTCATTTAGTATAACTCTACCAGCATGTGCTGCTTGGGTTGGACGACATTCTAAACTTAGAGTCTAAATCCTGTACTCGGGTTTCAAATCTATCCACTGTGCCAGCAACAGAGGGACTACACTGACCCCACTTTCCCCAACTCCTTTGTATTGCATTCAGGGCATTTGCTGCAAAACTCCATTAACTCAGTTTCTGGTTTAACCACTTTGGGATGTCAATATAAGATTTTGTACATTCTGCTTCAAATTTGGTGTTGTTTTAGCCAAGATTTTGGTCTAGTTTTGGTTCACATTTAGTGTCATAGGGATGTTTCCCATTCCAGCTGAAAATGATAGCTGTCTATAATGTTAGGTTGTAACATTATTTCAAACATAATAACAAAAGTTATAGTTCAATTAATAATATTACATCCTGTAACTCTAAATCACACAATAAATATGAGGAAAGAAAAAAAACAAGCTAAGAAATGTATCAGCATAATGTAAAAGCAAACAGTTACAAGAACATTACATATTACCATAATACCACAAAAAAACTTGACAAAAAACTAAATTCTGAGTATTACATTTTGTATTTTTTACAAGCTTTTTTTTTAGGTTTTATTACAAAAATATAAAAAAAGTATTGCAACAAAATACAAATTCATAAATCCCCCTGAAAAGCAAAGACAAGGTCAAATCAAACTGAAACTTGTAGCAAAAAAACAGACGGACATTTCCTAGACCTCATACACTGTTCCAAACACTTTTTGTGCTGTTGTGCTTTGTTTTGTTCCAGAATTGTGAAAAACACAAGCCATATCCCAGGTCTTGTACTTCCAAGTGTTATCTCTCCTTTTCACCACTAGATGGCACTAATGGCACAGAATTGGGGTCTGTAAAATGAAAACAAAAGACGCTTTTTTTCACATTTTAATCTGAATTGCTTTGTAAATGATGAGTCATAGCTCTTAAAATGTTTGTTTAAAACCAACAAAATCCAAACTAATAACCTTTGGAAACCCACATTTTATATTCGAAATCAAATATAAACATTAGAGAAGCTAATTACATTTAGCCCCACTTAAAAGTTCCACATCAGTTCAACAAAAAGATGGTTAGTCATAATTTGGCCATTTGTCATAGTCCTAAACAAGTCTCAAGCATGTCTCTCAAGGAATAATAGCCCATTTTTCCTGAGCAGATTTGGGACAAGTTTCGAGGTACATGAAGTGAGGTATGCTTTGGATCGTTATCATGCTAGAAGACAGAGTGTCGACCCAAACAAAGAGACTTTGAGGTTATCTTTTTAAATCTTCTTATAGTCTTCCTTTTTCATGTTTCCTTAAACCCAAATGAGATTCACAGTAACAAAATCATTGAAACATCCCCACAGCATTATACTCCCACCACCATGTTTCACAGTGAGACCAAAGGATATGATTCCAGTATGGATTTGTTTTCCCCAGGTTGTCCTTAGCAGAATTCATTGTCTGTTCTTCAGAAGTGGGGTCATTCTTTGTTGGCATTTGTGTGCATGGTTCTAGTGACTTGATCAGTCATTCACTAGTGTTTTAGCAGTTCTTTTGAAACCTCTCTATCTTGGTTCTTTAGAAACCTTTTGGTAGAAACCTCTTTCACTACCCTCTGCCCATCTTGTTCTCCACTGTGTTGATCTCTTTAAGCCACTTGATAATGCTTCTCAATGTAGTTCTTCACACAATAAACCACTTCCATAAACGTGTATCCCTCTCCATCTTTATGAGTATAATTATTTTACAGCAAATCTACTACTTCATGCTTTTTTTCAGTGTCAAAGAATCCTCTCTCTCTGTTCACATGGGAAAGTTTAAAAAAAAAACTTTACAGTTGGGTTAAAAAATTGTCTAGAGCTGTATTTGTAAACGATAGTTCTTTAAAATCACTGTAAAAGAAAAGCGTCCTCATTGAAGGTTGTTTAAGCATTCGTGCTGATAAATACTTTTGGCTGTTTACAGCTGGTCACAAGATCTCCACAAAATCAATTAGAATCTAACTCTCTTTAAAAACGCCGAGTTGTGCAAAATTACTCCAAGGAGAAAAGACACTCTTTGTTCACCACCAAGACAGCAATAGTGTCAGGGTGACACTTTCCTAAATCAAATTTAAATCACACAGTACAAAATACTGAAACATTAATATGCATATAGAATGGAAATATATTGATATATAGAATGGAAACTAAATTGTTTGACTGACATTCATTTGTCAAATTCTACAGATATGCTTCTGGTCTATAGACATATGACTGGTTTGGATTCATTTATCTATCGCAGACGTCCACGAGGAGCTGAATTGGGCAGTCATATGCAATAAAACTGATGTCAAAATAAAACATACAACATGTAAGCAAAAAAGTCCACTTATTATATTATAAAAATATAACATTACAGGGATTTTATCGAATAAAGAATCCTATTAACCATCTTTTTTTCATTATTAACTCGATACAGTGAGTATTTGTGTGCAGAATCTCATGCCACAATGAAAGCACTTCAGGATCTTACCATAAATATAAAAAAAAATCTATTTTTACTATGATTTGGGACAGACTAAATCTCATTTCACATTCACCCACTGGCCACTTTATTAGGTACACCTTCAGAAACACTTTAATCCTTTGTTGCATGGATTAAACGAGGTATTTGCTGCAGTTTCATCTCCACATCCCGAAGGAGCTCTACTGGATTGAGATCTTTTGACATTTGAGTACAGTGAACTCTTCGTCATGTTGAAGAACCCAGTCTGATATGATTCGCGCTTTATTATGTTATCCTGCAGGAAGTAGAGATTACAAGATGGTACATGGTGGTCATAACGGGGTAGACATGGTCACCAACAAAACTATGGAGGCTATGGAGTTGATATTATGATGATCAATTGGTACTAAAAGTGAGTCAAGAAAATTTTCCCCATACCATTACACCACCACCACCACCAGCCTGAACCGCTGATACAAGACAGGATGGATCTATGCTTTCATGCTATTCTGACCCTACCATCCGCATGCTGCAGCAGAAATCGAGAGTCATCAGACCAGTCAACGTTTTTTCCAATATTCTATTGTCCAATTTAGGTGAACCTGAGTGAAATGTAGCCTCAGTTTCCTGTTTACAGCTGACAGGAGTGGCACCTGGTGTGGTCTTCTGCTGCTGTAGCCCATCCGCTTCAAGGTTAATTGTGTTGTACGTTCAGAGATGATTTTCTGCAGACCTCGGGTTATTTGAGGTACTGTTGCCTTTCTCTGTGATGACTGTGTGTGAAAATCCCAATAGGTCAGCAGCTTCTGAAATACTCAGACCAATAATCATGCCATGTTCAAAGTCACTTAAATCGTCTTTCTTCCCCATTCTGATGCTCAGTTTGAACTGCAGCAGATCGTCTTGACCATGTCCACATGCCTAAATGCATTGGGCTGCGGTTAACGAGCAGTTGGTCAGGTGTACCTAATAAAGTGGCCAAAATTTTTTTTTAGCCAACCATTAGATTTACCTGGTTTAATTATATAAAACAACCAAAGCAATAAAATCTGAGAAAATGCACATGTTTAGACTATATATTTGCCTGCTCAGGGAACGCCTATCAATTGAAATGGTCTTTTGTTTCCATTCGTCAACTCTTGACATGAGAATGCTGGTGCTCTCTCTTTCCACAAGAAGCCCTGGCACAGAGAGGCACTGAGCAGCCCACACAAGCATGCCAGCAGTGCTTCAGAGTGCAACTCATTTGCAGACTGGACAGAGAAAACAGAAGAGAGAGAACGCAATAGCTGGAAGTTAGAATGCGAGAGAGAGTGTGCTTTCTGAACGAGAGGAAAATGGAAAGGAAGAGAGAGAGAGGGAGAGGAGAGTCTCCATCGATAAACAGATCTATCGCGGAGTGGGATCTAGTGAAGCCAGCTGTTCACATCATGGCATGTTGCTGCTTCTGCTGCTGTCCAGTTCCATGCCTCAAAAATTGCTTCTTGTTTTCAGGTTGGTCGCATCCTGGCTTTCATAGATTATTGCCATGAGAAGAAATGCTAAGTTTCACAGGGAGACATCAAAGTGGTTCTGTCAGTCATGGGTAATAGATTTACCCATGAAGGTAATGAAGGCTGTGCACTCGCTTAGTGGCTTGTCGTTGTGCTTTTAGAACTAATGCTGCATGGTGGTTTCTGAGCGTGTTATCGGTTTATTGTTGCGTTATTTAATATTGCATTAATGGTTGTGGACTAATATTGTTTATGTGATAGAAGACTGCATCTCTATGAGTAAAATGCTGTGTCAAGCTCTAGGTGATGTCAGTGTGTTTTATTGTCATCAGTGTTTGCATGCGCAACTTCCCCTATATTTGGTTTCTACAGTTTACACACCTTTGCTAAACACCTCGGATTTCCTGACCATTTTTTTTAAATGGAAAAATCCTGAAATTTTTTTTACAGTTAGTGGTTGGATGAAGCCAACAGAAACTTTCCAAATTACCCTGATCAAAAGTTTAGCTCTTAATATCCTGTATTCCCCATTGGGGTCTCTTGAGGTAGTTGTCTATGAGGTTCTTTATTTACTCTGTTGGTAAAGCAGCCCTTCTTCTTGGCAAAAAGTCTCCAACTCTCGTAAACTCTTGCATAAACGACACGTTTGAGTTCTCTCCAGAGTAATTCAATGATATTGAGATCAGGAGACTGAGTTGGACACTCCAGAACTTTCACTTTTTTCTGGTGGAACCAATGACAAGTGGACTTGGCCTTGTGTTTTGGATCGTTGGCGTGTTGGAATGTCCAGATACATCCCATGTACGATTCCCAGGCTGATGATGCACACTTTCCTTCAATATTGAACTACACTCATCATCCTATCAGGACCATGGAGCACACACATCCCCAAACCATCCGTGACCCACCTCCATGTTTGATCATAGGCCTTGTTGACTCCTCTCCAAATATAGTGTGTATGGTTGTGGGAAAAAAGTAAAATTTTGTTCTCATCGCTCCAAATTACTTTGTTCCAGAAGTTTGGAGATGGTCTCTAAGCTTTTTTGCTGCATTATAAGAAGCTACTTTGTGGCAGTAATGGCTTTCCAGCAGAGAAGATAAACTCAAAGACTGAAGTTAAAGGGGGGAAAACAAAATATTAAGGGGTGGGTTTGATCAGTTTTTGTTGTCATTATGATTTAAAAGAGGCAACACAGTTGTTTGACAATAAATGGCTTCACCCAACTTCTAATCATGAGTGGGAAGAAGTTTTTCTGCCAAAAAATGGCCAAGGAATCTGAAATTTTTGCGCACACCCCACGAGTTTCCATCATAAATTTAAGCTGGACCTACTATAAATGTGTGGCTCAACCAATAACAACCCCTAACCACCACCCTCCCTTTCAATAGCAATATCACCCGCTGAGCTCGATGCCTTGTGGAATGACCCTCCGTATACTTTAGCAGCCGTCAGCGAGCTCTTTCAACCAAATGATACCATGACAGCTGGTAAGAACATTTCTTGTGTCTCGCCCGAGTGTTTCACAACCAACAATGGCAAGAGAGTGTTATTGAATTACACCAAACAACTGTTTGGAACTTCCTCTTGTTTCATTGAGCAAATCTGGGAAACTCATACCCAACGAAAGATGAGGAAACAGCTATTATTCAAACCATCTGGGTGATATTTAAAAAGCCATTATAATGTGGCTAGATCTTCCTGTTTGTTTCCACAACTTTCAGGGCATGCTCATAAATTCATATACATGCTTGTATAATTTACTGGAATGAAGAGCTGCTGTAAGACGACGACATGCTATTTATAATGAGTAGGAAGTGCTTAACTTCCGACAAAAGCTTTGTTGAGTTGAAAATCTCAACAATTCCTGTTAAAAATGTTTTTTTTATCATTAATACAATCCCAGCTCTGAAGTTACTATTGAAGCTGCTAGCTGTACATATCAAGTGAAATGCTCTAAACCTGTTTTGACCCCATTTTCCTTTGTTTTGCCTTTTGAGAAGAGGAAACAGAGGCCACGGTGGAGGCAGAAAGCGCCAGCAAAGAGATTTACTGGAGGAGGAAGGAAACATTCAGCGGAAGCAGCACAGTGTCTTCAGCAGGAGAGCGCTTCTCTCAAGGTATTTCCAGCTTGGATCACTGTGTCCTGTAAACTTGTGTGGAATAAAAGCGGCCCATCCACATAATGGACTTTAATGGAGTCTTAAGCATCTTCTCATAAGGAGCTCAGTTCACCGAGTCTAGTTCCTAATGGTTTATTTTGAGTGGTGTGGTCACTCTTAATGCTGTTCCTGCAGAAAAGAGAGCACATTGGTTGGTTAAGTGTACTGCTGCATTGTTGGTCAGCAATAATCAGCATTCCTGTTAATGCTAATGCTAATTTTACATGATTTCAAAAGGGATTCCAATAGCAAACATACTTAAGCATTCCAAATAGGTATTGATCCATCTTAAGTAAGTTATTTAAATGTTTTAGTAGCTATAGAATCAAAAGACGGGAGTTGTTTTTCTCTTTTTACTAACCCTCTTTATATAAGTTACAGGACTAAAAGTAACAGGGTTGAGTTTTTAGCAAAGAAATACATGCTCAATTGCCACTTGGTGATTTTAGAGCCAGGAAATTCTGCAAATTCAATTATTTACCAAATATGCACATTTTTACAGTAATCTAATTAAATCTCTGAAATAATTTGAGTAACAGGATTGTATTTTTTAAATGACGCTCCAAGATATCTTCACAAAATCATGAAATATTTAAATAAGAAATTGAAGGACTTACCTTTGCTCTTCCTGTGGCCTTCTAAAGATCCAAGTGATGCAACTACCAGCTGAAAAACTGACTAATGGAAGTTCCTCAGATGAGTAAATGAGTAAAAATCATGAGACATTACTAGAAAGTATAGATATTTGTGTGTAAATACATTCATTTATGTATTTATACATTAATGCAAAAGAAAGGTTTTTAAAAGATCGTATTCATTTAATGATGTAGTGTAGCATCAGAGACTGATTTTTAAGTGTTTTATGTGTATTTATTCAATATTCAGTATGAATTCAGTATGTAGTACACTTTGCTTAGTTTAAAAAAATATATTTATGAAGCAATTGTAATGTTTAGTTGTACAAATAGAGTTTTAGGGACATGTCTTTTTCAACTCTTTCCTTTCCAGATGTTGTTTTGGTGTTTAGTGGGAGGCATAGGTCCCACGTGGAACCGGACAGTAAGCTTCAGGAGGCATTACGTACACGACTACGAGTAGTGGAGAGCAACAGCCAGGATGTTGCCCAGCTCTTCAAGGTCAGACATGGAAGTATTTTTCTAAACAAGTACAGTTCAGTGTCTCCAGTGTGTTGAAGTAGAATCTCTGCACACAGGATTTGTCTGCAAGGCTTGTGTCTGTTCATGCTGAGAAAGACAGCTTTGTCATCACCTTTAAAACTGTTGAGGAGATCTGGAAGTTTTCTACATACCTCGCTCTCGGTTAGTGTTGAATTCTTTATGAACTTCCTAGCAAATATTTGGACGGCCAAAGCTTATTTTTTCAACGCCATTTCGCGACATGCACTCTTGGTCACAAAATAATGCAGGATGAGAATCCAGATGATTTCTTTTAGGTTGTTTGGAGGTCAGTCACACGTCCTTCTCACAGTTTTATTAGACTTTATTAGCCCTTTTATTAGCATTAATAAGCGCATAGATTTTTTTTACCATTTAAATTATGGCCACCTGTTTTTGTGGCAACTGGCTTAGTGGTGGAGTTGGTTATCTTATAACTGGAAGGTTGGCAGTTCAATGCCCGCCAGATCCATTCTACCATTGGCTGCCTTGGGCAAGACTGGTTTAATGTGTATGGTTGTGCATTGGAAATAAAATAAATAAAATAAACGATGATACTAAATAATGTATTGAGAGAGAAAGAGAGAGAGAGAGAGAGAGAGAGAGAGAGAGAGAGAGAGAACGTTCAGGCGCACCTCTGAGCTCGAGGTGACTTAGAATGCATTTCCGTTTATCCCAATGCACCAATAAATTTGTTTTCTTTCTGTGCACTACAATCCTGTCTCTTGAGTCTTTAATATTAACAGGACAATGTAACATTTCGCTAACAGAGGCCGTAGGCATGAAATGGCAGCAACATTCTGGGGTGGCTACCAAGTTAGCTTATCACCACCAGTGTGATAATGCTCTGAAAACTGGAAAAGCTCTATATAAATTGAAATTATTATTGTTCATGCAGGATTCACTTAAGGTTATAACACTATATATTTTTTACCTGGTCCTGTCCTGCTCAAAAGCCACCACTTGGTTTTGTTATCTACAGAGGAGTGCACACTTGGTGTGGTGTTTCCTCCTCTGGATTGAAGCAGTGAATTTATGTAGGTATTTATTAGTTATTTTTCCCACGGACCAGTTAACATTAATTACATGAGGACAAGGCGGTGTTAAAAGGAAAGGGGTGTGTGGATAAGAGATTGGGAAAGGTGAGGAGAAGGTACAAGAGTGAGAAGAATAGGAAGAATACCTATCTGACCAAGTTTGTTACAGTTCGTGCTTTGCAGTTTTCGTAGTTTGTACATAACACACATATATAACACTGTAATTTGACTTCATTACTCAAATACTCAATTGCATATTTTCTCATTTTCGATTTTCTAAAGCACGTGTTTTGGCTGATTTGGCTGGACTCACAGTCTCCAACCAAATCTGACAGTTGACTTTGTGACATCTTTGCTTAGAATTCTTACAATCCTAGCTTACCAAACTTTCATCTTCCAGGATACGTCGCGAGATGTCTTGAGAACTTTCTCTGCGATCAGTCATTTTGGCTGGACCCTGTGTTGCTAAGTGATGTGGAAATCAACGTTGCAGCGGATGAAGATCACTTAGCTACAATCTACCTAGGACTTCTTTTACAGGAAGGTAAGAACAACATGAATTATTGTTTCGGGAACACAAATTTTGAGAAAGGATTAGTTCTGGCAGGCCGGCTATCATCCGATTTGGAAATAAACATCCATATCAGCTGATCACATTTCCCCACATTCAATTGGCTAGAATAAATAATAACATTTTGAATCTAATAGTTTGTTGGCAACCTGCAGATGTGTGGAGACCCCTGTGACCTCAAAAAAGAAGACGCCATAAAGAACATGAATAAATGAATGAATGAATCGTTTCAATCCACCTCTTCCCTATTTGTCAGAATTTAAAACACTGCCACTCTCTTATCATCATTGGTTGCTCTGTTTTGGGGATTTGCATAATGGTAATGTAACCCTTAAGGAACACTCTGATTCAACTTTTAGCCACTTCTCGACTTCTAGGCACTTGCTGAAGCCAAATTGGAACTATAACCAGCAAGAACTGTGGCCCTACAGGGACTCCTTTGCCAAACGTTGCTTTAGGGGATTTGTCCCCTAACATTTGCCGGAACTGAGCAAAACTATTACATTTAAAATGTGCTTTATGTCTTAAAGGTCCTGACAGAATTAATAAACTAGATTGAAATGTGATATTCGCTCTACTTAAAGCCAAAACCTGTAAATGGTTCTGTGTTTGGGACAGAGCGTTCTCGTTTGTTTGCCACACTGTGATTCCCTGGATCCCTTACAAAAGTCCTTGACATAAAATAGCTCTTCCTTGCCAGAGTTTACTGACTGCAACTGAGTTTATGAACCTGTTTGCCGCTGAACAAATCTGGTTTGGTGGACTAAAGCACTAAATTACCCTTTCAGGATCATTCTTTGCCAAGACTTTATACAACAGTGATAACCGAGATGAAGAAGAGGAACTAACCTACCAAAGGAATGACCTGGTCATGGTGAAAGACATAGGACAAGAGGCTACGTGGGAGGGCACACTTCTGTCATCAGGCGAACATGGTTTAGTGCCTATACATGAAATGCAACCTTTGCCGTATCCATTTTACCAGTAAGTGTCACATGTTTGCATGGTCTTTTTTCATTCCAAAATGTGCAAATCTTTTAGGCAGCTGTGAAAAATGCTGAAAGAGGAAACAAGTCATGAACTGAGTTGCTGTGTAGCAGAATTAAAAGTGGCAAAATAGAGGTTCTTGTCATTGTGGGACTGAGCACAGCAATGAGACACACGGTAGTTATACTGCATCAACAGGGTCTCTCCAGATAAAGATTTCAAACTGGGGTTTTAAGATGTGCTGTTCAATCCATTTTAAAGCAGCAGAAAGAAATGGACAACTTTGATGATTATAGAGGGCGTGGTTGGCCAAGTAAACTCAAAGATGTAGCAGCACAATCAGAACTGGAAGCAACTAGTGGGCACCAACTCATTTACCGAGTCTGGTGAATCTGGCCAGAAGTGGTCTTCATAAAAGAGTTGCAGCCAAATCTCTACCTCAACGAGGAGTACATGGCCATGAAACTCAAGCATGCATGGGAACATATGAAGAATAATGGCTGAAAGGGTTCTGGAGGGATTAGTCAACATTTGGAATAATTGTCAGACAGTTTGTTCATCAAATTGGAGAGAGATCACATGACCAAACACAACTTCCCCAGCACAAATGGCTCTTTGTTTTGATGTCATTGTATAGAAATAGAGTTAGAGTATGTTAGAGTTAGAATTTCTTTCATTACCATTCTACAGTCTCCAGTGAGGACTATCTCTACTGTTTTGACTTTGCCCCACCGGTCACACGCTTGTGTTCTGAGAGTGGTGCAGCTGCAGCTGGATATGTCTCCATTGAGGAATGGTGAAGATTCCTTGAACTTTTGGGGCAAATGGATTTGGAGATTTAGTTAGAACTATGATGTTCTCAGTGAAATGTATCCATCATGTAATACCGCCAGAGACGTGTATGATTGGCTCCAAATTTATTCTCAAAGATGTATTTGAGAATAAATCAAATACTACCAACCAAGTCCCTTCACAAATATCCTTCTTTTAAAGGGAAAGATAGTCACGACGAATATTGTTTTTTCTTTTGTCCATTGATTAAAGTAAATTAGTTAAAATTGATTAAAGTTCTTCGTTTGTACAGCATTTGTTTCCACACCAGCCTAAACCCGTTCGGTTGTTGCCACTCATATGATTCATAACTTTGATCTAACAAGAAAAATGCATCTAGGTTGAAAACATCCTGTTTTTTTTAGGTGGTTCCTGAAGAAGTATCCTGGAAATGCAGGAGGGATTCCAGTTACAGAAAGCCATTTCAAACATGCTGTTGGTGAGATGTGTTATGAATGAACAGAGTTCAGCTCATTAAGATTATTAAATGCATAACAAAAATGTAGGGTATAAATGTTTTACACGTGTAAATGTCCCTACTTCAAAGCATTCTGTTGTGTTTAATTACCTTTCACAAAACAACTTAATTTATTTTTCTAATTATTTAATTTATTTCATTTAATTAACTTTTAAATGAATCATGAACTTTTTTAAAAAAAATCTTACAATTAATGGACTTGCAATTTTTTGGATTTAGGTTTAAAAATAAATACTTCAATGATCTTTTTCTGGATGTTAAATGTTTCACCTAGGTTCAGGAATAAAGCAGGGCTTTTCAGTCGTATACCTTCAGAATTTCTCTCTAATTGGTCAATGATTTAAATAGTGTATTAAATATCATATTTTGACCTTTTTTAAAACTTTGTGCCAGACCAAGGAAAACTGAGCTCTCACCCTGCAGAAATTCAACATCAGAGAGACATTTTATTGGTTCATAAATAGTTCTTTTTTCACAAGCATGAGCACTTATAAAGACAGCAGCATGACATCTGTTAATGTGGAACTGTGTCAAAAATAAGCTCTGAATAAGAAGCTAGACACGGCCTCAAATAAAGGGCAACAAATAGAAAAAAAAATCACAAATATAACAAATTAGAAAAATACCAATAAGCAAATATTTAAATCTTCTTAAACTAACACTGTAAGCCATTATAATTATTGTGGGGAAACATGGCTGATCATGGGAATGATCCAGAATCAAGTGTAAATAAATAATGTATTAATAAGAGCATAACAACCAACATAGCATTGATAAACAGGTCAGCAAAATTAAATTCTCAGTAAAATTACTTGCTCCTGCTTTATAAGGAACATCCCCCTTTCTCAGAATAGGTTCTGTTAGTAGGTAGAACAGAGATTTAGCTGTTACATCCTAGAAAAATCCTGCTGGTCAACTTAAGAAAGAGATTTCAGTATGTCACTAGTTTGTTCCACCAGTAGAGGACCAATATCCATATGTTAAACCTCTGTATTTTGGTTGTAAAAAAACACCATTATAAAACTATTAAACATTCCAAGTTCCATCAGCTCTTAAATGTGCAATTTTTTAAGCCAACACTTGAAAATGTGCAGAGACAATATCTTCATGTTTGTTCTTTTTTCAGTGCTGGGGACCTGTGTTGCAATAGTGGACCACTTTCCAGTGGTTAAAGATGAGCTCCACTTATGCCAAGGAGACCAAATACAAATTGAGGGATTCCTTCTTAATACACTCAACATGTTCATAGGAAAACACCTCACCAGTGGAGAGATTGGATTTGTTCACAAGGCCCATGTGAAACCTGAAAGTATCAAGCCACTGTAAGTAAACTTTTCAGAAGTGTTAATTTACATTGAGTCAGCATCTGCAGGGGCACTAAACCACCATTCTCTATGAGCCTGGTTTATGAAAGAAAAACACCTGGTTGCCACAAAATTCTCTTGACCTTTGTTGAATGGGTCTCTGTTGGCGGAGGCTGGGGGTAGAAGACTTATGTGATGATGTGATGAAGCGACCAGAATGAGAGTCATGTGGATGATAATGTCGTCTTTGTTGGCTTTGCACAGCAATGGACAATTGGTCTTTCTGAGTGAGGAGGAACGACTGGCCTTGTCTAAACTTAACCCCTGGGCTGAACCCTCCCAGTCAGATGTACTGACAAATCTCCTCTCCAGTGACATAAGCACTGTGTACAGACTGGGTAAGAGATGACGCATGCTTGAATAGAACATCAGCACAAGTTTGAAAGGCTTTACCTTCATTTTGAGAAAGAACATTTTACAAACACAAATGTGTATTTGATGGCAGACGATTCTTTGATGAGAAAAATCTCTGCTTTCTTGTTTTTGACAAATCTACCTTTTCTTTCCGCAGATAAACTCGATGATTCAGATTTCAGTTACATTAGAAACCACCCTATTCCAGGTTAAACAGCTTATCTACGAGAACTAGATCTGAGAAAATGCCACCAATTCTTAATACTTTTTTTGTCTCCTTGTGCAACCAGAGCAGAAAACCACAGTGGATCAAAGAAGGAGCACCATATCAGAAAAGAATGATACGGCAAACTACCAATCTTCCCCAAGACAATCTGTCTACGCCTCGAGGAATTATCTTGATCGAGATTCTGAAATCCTCTCCTTCAGTCTGGAAGACACCTTCAGAGAAATTGACGAATATGAAGAAGACCTGGCGAACTTCATGGATGAGGGCATATGGGAAGCGGATGAGGTTGAGAGGTGTGACCCAATCCTGACACTCCTCAACTTGGAATATTTCCAAGACTCTTTTCACACTCTTTATGATATCTCATACTCTTTCCTGGACACTTTCTTCAATGGTGCTCCAGAAGATGATGTGCTTCAACATTTGGAAATGTTACGGGAAAGTGCTAAGAAAGCCAGGATGCTCTGGGCCCATCGACGAGCTTGTTTTCTGCTTGGGCGGCTATGTGCCAAGAAACTGAAGTACTCGCAAGCACGAGTGTACTTTGAGGAGGCTCTAAAGATTCCTTTGAATGGCTTTGATGATAAGCCACTTCTAATAGCATTGTATACCAATCTCACGGCTGTGTACCTCAAACAGAAGATGACGGACAAGCTTCCATTCACCCTGGAAAAGGCCAGTGCTTTAATTCTTTGTCTTCCCTGTCACAACTTTTGCTCTGTAGATGAGTTCGAGCTGCTCAAACCAATTATGCGCAAAGCCATTATTGAAAAAGATAAGTACCTTGAGGCTAGGACATGCTACCTCTCGCTTTGTCTTTTCCTCAGTTTAAAGAAAATTGAAGATGCTTTACCTTTTGTTGAAAGGCTTCAGTTTCTGACCATCACTCTGTCTGAAGAAGAAAGGAGGCCAATTGCCCCAGTTGACCTAAACTGGCTCCTGTGCATACTTTACCACAAAAAGTATTTGCCCTACCTCACCCTTGCCTCTTTAAGTTTAGACTCAGGGCAAGATCATTCCTTGGAAGAAGCATTCCAGAAAGTAGAACTTTTTATCAAAAACTCAATCAGGCTTAATCCTCACTGGAAGGAGAGTAATTCTGTACTCCCAGCTCAAGTGGTGGTCTACCTTCAACAGGCGTTGTCCATAGCAAGTAAAGGAGAAGACCTAAAGACACAGAGGGATCTATGTCTAAGTTTGGCTAATATCTACCAGCAACATGGCGCCCTAGAGAAGGCAGTGCCCTTTGCTCAACGAGCAGCATTGACTGGTATTCAAATGAATGAAGAAGAGGGATTTGAGGCATCCATTTTGCTGGCTTGGTTCTTGGTCTTAACTAACAAACCAATTCAAGCTCAGACTACTCTACAACCTCTCCTTAAGTCTTTGAATGAAACGGACAGTCCATCACAACGTGGTGTGGTGTACAATCTCCTAGCTCTATGCCTACGCAAGCAGGGCAGAGTCCAGGAGGCAGTACAGAACTTTCATTGCGCTCTGCAGATTTCCAGAGAGAATGGAAACAAACGCAATGAAGCCTTGGCACTTGCTAATTTGGGTTGCTTAGCCTTATCTGTAGGGGCTTCAGTACTAGCCGAGTGTTTTCTGCTCAAATCCTTGCAACTATACCAGTATCTCTCAGAGAGCCCCACGGACCAAGAACATGTCCAGACTTTGCTGTGGCTCGGCAGGAGCTACAAGGACAGAGGTGGGAGTCAGGAAGTCAGGATATGCTATGAGTTGGGCCTTCTCATTGCTATCAGTGCCAACAATCTGCACAGTAAGTAGGGTTTTGATCTCTCTTGATTAAATACACTGTTAACAAAGCACATTGGGTAAACCAAGCTCAACATATCAATGTATAAGAATGCATAGTTTTAAATACCTAGCAGCCCTGGTGAGCAATCCAGCAGGGCAACCTCAAGCTGTGTTTTGGAACTGTCTCAAAGCTTTTACCAGTTAGGAACCAGCTTAAATCAGCAACCATTCATTGCCCATGAACCATTATCAAAGGATCAAAGGGAAGTTTTCATTGCTAAGTTCAGAAGGATTTAGTATTTCAAAACCGTTTGTCAGCAATTTGCCCACTGCAATTCTATCAAAATCATCATCACTTTAAAAGGAAAACATCTTCTGCTCACACACGACAGTATTATACAGGAGACTTGCATGGATGATGGCCACTCACTGGGCAAATTCTTCCACGAGACAAAATAGACCCACCCAAGGCAATTCAAGGCTAAATACTATGCAGTATTTTATCAAATAATGTATCTCACCCCTCAATCATGAAGAAAGAATAAATTAAAATGCTGCTCACATTGAACACATCTCTCTTGAAAATGATCACTGAATGGCTCAGGCTCTATGCTTGACATCCTTGTTTTTAACCCCTGTACTTTTTTTTCATTTGAAAGTTTTGGACTAAACCATTCAGTATGGTATGCACATGTACCGAGCCGAATGTTGTGTACCCAACGGTTCAACACGAAAACGCGTATCGTTACCCCCCCTAGTGCACATATTCGCACATATGTAGGTTCTGATACAAAATGTCAGTACATGCAAACAATGTGAAAATGAGTGCATCGACAAAAGCAAAAAACCCCACTCTTGCCACAATTTGCATACACGTGAATATGTTAATGAGCAAACTTGAATGAAAAATGGATATCTAGAAGATGGCAAAGTCAAGCAATAAATCAGACACTTTAGAAAGATGGAAATAGTCTAAGTTGGACTAGTGGTAGTGTGCTCGACTCTATAAGTGTTTTAGATGCATATTGTCATCATAAGTTGCCGTTTAACTTTTATTTCACATCTATTGCAAACTCTCCTGCCAATAATCATTAACTGGTTTTATTTACATCTGAATTATATGTGAAAGTCATATTGAATCCCTGCATTTTTGGGGGGTACACTGGCATAAAACAGATCAAGTATGTGTCACACAAACTTTTGCAGTGGCTTTTTACTTATGACCTGTTTTTAAATGTCGAAATAATCTTTGGAGAGAAATTGAATTTATTTCTTGTGTCTTCCAAACACAGGCCAAATGGTGGTGGCAAAAATTCTGAGTCACCATTACGCTGATTTGCTGCTGTATGGACAGTGCATCGTTTACTATGAACATTGTGTGGGATTGTGCAAAAGACTTAAGAACAAACAGCTAGAAGGAGAATACCTGGAACTCTTGAGCAACCTGTATCTATCTCTCAACACTGAGAAGTAAGAGATTCAGAACAATGCTGCAAATGTCTCCCTTCTTGCACCACTTTTCAATAGTTCAATGATAACTTTGGAACTTTCTTTGGAAAATCCATTCAGTTCATCAAGAAAGTCTCTTGATTACACAAAGCAAAGCCTGAGGATCTCCATAGACCTGGGGAGAAGACAGGAAGAGTCTGAGACATGGCTGCAAGTGGGTCGCATCTATTATCTTATCAATGAAGACGAACTGGCTGACATGTACCTACAGGTAGATACCATTGTGTAGAAAGGAGTCTATTTGTGTAATCTTTACACATTGGTTTCAAAGACTAATCTTTTTTTTTGTATAATGTTTGCAGGCAGCAGTAAAGACAGCTCTAAAGATGAACGACCCATGCTTTGCCATGAGCATTTACGAAGAAGCAGGGGATGTGTTTTTCAAAGGCTACAGAAATCAAATGGGGGCCCTACCTTTTTATAGGGTAGGTTTTATTTTGAGTTCTCTACACCACAACAATTTTAATGTGGGTTCACAACTGCCTGAATGATTTAGTCCAGAACAAATAACAAAATCAAACATTTGGTCCTGGTCTGGTGCATGTTCACGCTCACTTTTTTAACAACCTAATGTTTCTGTCATGAAATTCTTTTGTTGCGAAGATTAGGGTGTGAATGTACCACTATACCTTTCACACCCCTAGATTGTTTTGTTTGGTTTGGACCAAAAAAAAACCAACCGATACATTGTTAGAATCGTCTGCCGTTTAAATCACACCACACTGATCGCTCAGGTCTGCACTGGTTAAAAATACAGCCATGTGACATCATACCGGTCACTCATTGGTCATTGTACATGTTTCTTCAAATGCTTTTCGATTGTTTAGAGAGATTTTGAACACGGACGTAAACAAAGGAGCACAGAACGCTTGAAGACTGGGACAATGCGCTCAAAATAGACTTTGCTGCTTGATGTTGACACTTACTATATCATTACTATATCATTGGTTTAAATTATACTGATAAACTGCTGTTTGCACAAAAAAGTTTTATGCTCTAGAGACATTTGTTTAAAGGGGTCATGACGATGTTTTATTTTTAATAATATTTTGTTCACATCGGTCTAATTGAATGGGAAATGTGATTCTTTTACTCTATTTTTAATTCAAATCACATCCAATCTCTTCAGTTTCCAGAACCAGGCTTATTCTGGAAATCGACTGAGATTTTCATTTGGAAAATTTTGTAACTACTCCCCAGTTACTCACCCATTGGTTACTGATTTGCATATTCATGACTTGTATGCAAACTTACTGTCTGATGGTCAACATAGAAGTGAATGTTTTATTGTTCTGAAACATCCATGGTTTGATTTTTTTAATCAATCTACTCTTAGAAATGCCCATAAAAGCCACTAAAAGGCTCAACATGTCATGACCCCAATAACACTAAATGCGTTTTTTATATATTTAAAAAAAAATACAGATGTAATGGTCAGGGTACACATTAGTTTATCTTTTTGTTCATTTTCTAGAAAACCTTAGGTCATCTATTGAAAAATTCATCAGCCACTACTGGACATTTAGGAAATGTACATGAATTATCCTGGCATTAGGCCTGGCATATAAACTATCTGTTGTGTTTGTTTGTTTTTTTTTTAATAAAGGATGGTAGTTTGCCTTTTGCACGAAGCATTAAGGATGTGCACTCAGAATTCAGGCTGCTAAGCAAACTCACAGAGCTCCTGATGAAGCAAAAGCAGTATGAGGAGGCTCTGCAGTATGCCACACTTGCAGTGCAGGTCAGCAGCACAACTGGTAAGATGCCTTTTATTTTTAGAAATGGGTAATAAAGAAATACAGGTATTCAACACAGTATTTATATGGAATTTAACAGTATTTTGGCATGATGGAGGGATGTATCCTGACTAAGTGGCTTCCTGAATGGATTTTGTGTTTTCTCTTCATGACTGTGCGGGATTACTCCAGAAACTCTCCCAATCCCAAAGTCCAATCATTGGAACTGTTGTCGACCACAGTTCTATAAAAGCAGAGGCTATTTTACCGTATCACTAAAGTAGTTTTAAACATTGTATATTTCAAAAGTGCAAACAATGCAAACAAGTTACACTCTAAAAAAATCTGGCAACTCTTCAATAGTTCCATGAGAACTCGATTGATTGAAATATTTGGTTCTCATGTTACTACTGATAAGTTACTGAAGAGTTACCACTTAGTTCTCAAGGAACTACGTAGTACTTGGAAGAATACTCTAAAGTGACAACACAGGGAACTACTAAATAAGAATACTTACTAAATAGTTCTCATGGAACTAGTGAAAAGTTACCACTCAGTTATCAGGCAACTATTTACTACCTGGAAGTGTATTCTATAATCTAGATGTTTACTAGAAAGTGCGTATGGTATTAATAACAAATATTTGGTTTGCTCAGTGAGTTTCAAAGCTCTCCCTTGAAAAGAGCCTTTTAAACTCGATTCAATTTGGGTGAGCGTCATGTTGCATTTTTTGCAGTTTTTTAAAGCTTCTTATCACTGGCGTTTATCATCTGACTTGACCTCATCTTTCTCACAGGTGTTGCTCTTCACGAGAGAGTATCCTTTCATCGGCTTGCATCAGTTTACTTCTCCCTAGGGAAGTATGAGATGGCTGAGAACTACTACCTGAAGTCTCTTTTACTATGCCCCGGTACAATTGAGCATGCCATTGAAGTTCGGTACTATGTTAAAATCTACTGCAGATTGGCTGATCTGACCCTCTACAGAATAAAGGTGAGTTTCCTTAAAAAAAAAACATTGATGTTTGAAACCCAGCATGACGATCTAGTTTGTGATTGTCCACCAGATTGAATCAGCTAATATGTTCCAAAACCTAATGTGAGCTGGTAATGCTGGGTTTTCTACTGTGAAACAGAAGATTCGGTGGCCACTTTATTAGGTACACCTTTCTAGTGCCAGGCTGGACCCCCTTCTGATTTCAGAACTACTTTTCTCAGTGAGTTTGACTCGATAGCTTCATAAAGTTGCTGCAGATTTGTCGGTTGCACTTGATGGGAATCTCCCGTTTCACCACATTCCAAAAGTGCTCTACTGGATTGAGATGAATGTGAAAGACATTTGAGTACAGTGAACTCATTGTCATGTACAAAAAACCTGTCTGAGATAATTTGTGTTTTATGGTACATTATCCTGCTGGAAGTAGCCATCAGAAGATGGGTACACTTTGGTTGGAATGGGATGGACATAAAATCCCCATATCATATTACATGTTCTCTTTTTCGGGCCATTCAGAGGTGACTGTACATGAAAATCCCAGTAAGTCAGCAGCCACTGAAGAACTCAGACCAGCCCATTTAGCGCAGATTGTCCTGACCAGGTCTACATGCAGAAATGCTGCCATGTGTTTGGCTGTTTTGAAACCTGTGTTAACAAGCAGATAGACAGGTGTACCTAATAAAGTGGCAGATGAGTGTACGAATGTATTTTCAAAGTATGATGTTGCAAAAAAAAAAAAAAAAAAAAAAAACAAAAAAAAAAGACAACTTTTTTTTGGATGATTATTGTGTGTTTTAAG
>SRMA01026021.1:355696-429093 GCA_007224835.1 Danionella cerebrum | reverse complement strand
ATATATATATATATATATATATATATATATATATATATCTTCTAAAATTGGTATTCAGCCTTGAGTTTGCAAAAACATAGGCAAATCTGTTCAAGGATCAAATAGTATACATATGCATGTGATCATTAAACAGCAATGACATTGACATGCTGTGGCGGTAGTTAATAAAATGCACTATGTGTCAAACTGTCAATCATTTTGATAGATGGGGGAGTATCACCACATACCTGTGCTCCTAGGGGCCAGAGCATTGCGTTACTCCTGCCCGCTGCTGCTATGGATTGATAACTTTGTGTCAGTCTGGCCCTGCTATTGCTTCATAACTTAGTTTCAGTTCCACCTTCTGAGCACTGCTATTGGTTGAGAATGATTTAGGGGACTGGTCTCAGGGATTTCTGGTTACATGAAATATGTTTTTTTGGGTTCAGGTTTTATTTCTGAACTATGCTTTAATGAGTTGGGGGTTCTGACCAACAAGAGCAGAGGGGTGTGGCAACCTTGTAGATGTACTGTGCCGTGAAAACGGTGCTGTGTTAGCGTGTTGTTAAACAGCATAACCAGGCTTTAAAATGAATGGGTACTTGTGGATAGGGCCCCAGTTTCCCCTCATCAGTTCTTTAACCAGAGCTTTAAGAGTGCACACTACCCGTCTAGAAAAAAAAATGGATAAAAAGGAAATGTAAATATTAGAAAATCTTCAGTGGCCATAAATATGTTGTTATTTACCTATTAATATATGGTAAAGAAGTACACTCTGAAGCATAAATGCTGGTTTAATAATAATATTGTATCTATGTTTCTGTAACAACTTGGTGTACATAAAGAATAAGTTTGAGGTGTTTTGGACGGGTCTGCCATAAATTCAATAGAAGAGCTAGATGCCTTTTTATCACCGTGTGCCAGAGCTGTCGCATCCTGCTAACAGAGGTAGCCGGAGCATTGCTGTCATCTGCGGTTCAGTTGTTTTCCACTGATCGTCAAGCAGAGCGTGCATGCAGTACTCTTGCAATGTTATTGTGATGAAACAGGATTATGCAAGACTTTTAATTATGATGTCCGCTTCTGATGAATTCTAAAGGAAGACGTTTTCGTAACACTCCATTCTTTTTATTCCTGAGGGAAATCTGCATTGTTTCTTCGCTTGAAATGGCTGCTAATTACATCTGAATAGTGGATGCTTCCTTTAACATTATAGGACTCCCATTACAATGAGCTATAGCCATTTCACACAGGATCCCAGGATCATTATTGGGGCTAAAGTGAATCAGAACTTGTTCCACTTTGTTGTTTTATTAGTGTTGCACACAAGTTGGTTAGGAAGGGCTGACACCTCTAATTTGGCGGCTTTTCTCTGTCTGGCCTCTCTTGGGTCTCACAAGGATATCTTTTTAAATTGTTTGTCACTGAATTCAGATACCTTGGAAACACGCTGGTTGTTTATGAATATACACATTTTTATTAAGCTTTAAAGGGTTCAGAATAGCAATGCACTCCATAAAACTATGGAAGTACAGTGCTGTCTATGATGTCATCCATAGGTTTCTGAAGAGGAAACGTGCTAAAAGTAAAAAAAAAAATGGCCAGTGACTCTTGATGTGGGACTTGCTCCAAGTACAAAGGTGGGGAATTGCTTAAGGGGGCAGAATTGTAAAAAAGAAACCCTGGGGAGAGTAAGTCAAGAATACCGTTTAGATGTCACCGCTGGAGGCTAAGCCAAAGAGAATTAGAGTTTTCTATTGAGCAGCGTACCTTTGGAACTATTCGGTTCTTGTACTTGTCTCCTGCACAAAACCCTTAATTTGTGTTGCAATGGTTAGATTAACACCTGCTTTCTGAGCATGCCATCATCACAATATCACCAATAACATTCTTTCCTTGTGTGGTAAATAATGGCAAACAGATGTAAACAGTGTGTAGAAGTCTGACACTTTTAATACAAAGTTGTTGAGCTTCAAAACTAATGGCTGTCCACCTGCTGTGTCCCTCACTTACCCTGATCCTCTTGTGTATTTAAACTGATCTGATTAAAAGTTTACGTACCCCTGTGATTTGGGCCTTATTCGTTTTTCACTAACCATGAGTAGATGAAACGCGTTTGTGTTTTTCATTCGTATTGTCTAAGAAATGTATATGGCTTAGAAAGAAAGGGCTTTATCTTCAGTGGATGCTATTATTGTATAAAAAACTACTTTTACTCATTAATTCATTTGATTTTTCAGGCATGCTAGCGAATTAATGAGCTAAATGTTGGAGTGGATTTAAAACAAGCGCATTTAAGTCATTTAAATATGCAACATGATCATTCATCGTTGAGTCGTGCAAAAAGCAAACCTGAGTAGATTTAGAAGCTCAAAGGAAGATTTGATCCAAACACATTCAGTTTTTTTCACGCGCTCAATGGTCCTCTCAGTAAAAGCAGGGTCTTTGCTTTAGGAAAAGCTGGGTTTTATGCTGTTCATCAAAAGACATGTTAATTTAGGCACACTTTGAAATCCTTGATTAAAATGGTGTTAATGTAAGTCATTCTTTATTAGTCCCCCATTCATTCTATCAAACAAATCTTCCATTAGTGATTTTGAATGGAGACAACAGGATCACTCTACATTCTGGCTTTTTTCATCACGTGTATTTTAAACCACAACTCATTTAGCACCAAACGAAACATGACTATTTTTGATACTTGGAAAAAAAAGGATTATCTACGTCAGCAACAATATTAGCAATATGCACATATCAAAACTAATGATCAGAAACGGCACTGCAAAAACTGAAATCTTCGCTGTAAAATTTTTGATTTTCTAGTTTATACTTGTCGAGTAGTATAGATTATTTAGCTTAGTTTGACTTGAATTGTCTTAAAACAATGCAAATAAAGAAAATGTATTTGCTTGAATTAGGAAACCTGTAAAACAATCTTTTGATTTTGTGACTAAATTTAAAACTAAAACCTTAAAACTCAATATTATTACTCCAAGATGGTTACAGTTTATTGTAGGAAATTTAATTATTATAAAAAAAAAACCTTCTCAGAGCAAGATATAGTTAAAAAACCCTAATTATTTAAAAAAAAAAAAAAACCTACTCAGAGCAAGATAAAGTTAAATAGTTAAAAAAATTAAGCAACAAAAAAAGAACAAAATGCTTATGAAAAGGAATCCTATTATGATTTCAATTCAGTTTTTCATTAAATGTAAAACATTAAACAATGTTTAAATTAAGAAATCTGCTAAGTTTTAAGCAGGTTTTTTTGTAAAAACTAATTTTAAGTACAAATGTCCTTGTTTTAATACTGGTTTTCCTAAAAAAAAAAAATCTATACTAATGAAGTTAAGCTATAATATGTAGTTTTAAGAATATAACATATTTTTTGGCACTAGGACTTCAGCAAAAACAAGTTAGTGGTGTTTTTTATTATTATTATTATTTTTTTATTTGAAATATTGACATTTTATTTAACAGTGCCTATAAACAAAAAACTCCTAGTTGGGCCTTTGGGTTTGGTGGATAGTGCGCGCTACACATGGATGCAAAGTGACCTGAGATTGAATCCAGAGCGAGTGGATAAATGCTCAACATTTCGCTCTGATCCGTCATCTCTGTCTATAGGAAGGGAGGAGGTGTTGTCACGTCTGCTTGGATCTGGTCGCAGCAGCCATTTTGTTTGTATTCTTAGTGTCCACCAGGAGACATGCTTGAAACGTTTTAGGGTTAAATATTTACAAAATATAAAAAATACATAACAAACAATTATTAATAATAAAATAGAATAGAACAAACCCCTGGAATATTTTGGTTAGTTTTAGTTTCTATTGGTAGGAGTCGTTCTTTTCAATGAGTAACCATGGCTAAATATATGGCGGATGTGATGAAGTCACTCCTCCCATCCTATACCATTCTTGTCTAACATATGTTTTTAATAAATAATCTAAATTTTTTACATGTCACTATTTCAAAAACTTTGGCTTCAATGTGTTTTTACTTTGTAATCCATTCAAAAGCTCTTGTTTAGAGAGTTTTTGTCTATTTTTCAAGATCCATCAGCATTTATTGTCATTGTATTTTTAATCTTTTAAATCTGTCAAACGCAAATTTGACACTTTTTTTTCTTGTTCCAAGTGTATATGAATGAGACTCTGAGTCTTTAAAACCTTTAAAGTCTTGGTATGAACCGCTCCACTGCAATGTTCTTTCTGTCGAACCATTAACACACAGTTCTGATTAGAAATGCACAGATGCATGTCAGCGTGGCAAGTCACAGAAGGTCGACTATGGTCGGAAAATCACATGGCGGACACTGTGTTCTGAAGAGAGAAAATGAGACACTGGATTACTCTAATGGCAAAATCATTAAGCACGAGAGAGACCCTCGCATCTTACTTTGTGAAAATTGCTCCTCTGAGTGACTCCATAATCTCTCCGCTGAGTGCTTTTGTGGTATCTCATTTCAGCTCCCCTGTGGTCATTTGTGTATGCGGCTGGTTGTTTTTGTGTTTTAACACTGTGTACTCTAAGAAGCAGCATTAGACTGTGTTTGTCTGAGCATCATGCTGCTGATAGCTAGTGTTTATATTCTCTTCTCATGTCCCTTACTCCTCATATCCATTACAGCACTTACAGACTGAAAGTTCTTTGTTCTGCACATTGGTGCCGGCGTTGGCCCGGTGTTGGATTTGGAAATTTACAAAATGTCGTAAAAGATAATAGCCAAAAATGGCAGAAATATCAGACATGGGAAAAAGCATGGCATGTGGCAGTGGGCTTTTCGAGTAGATGTTTTTCTTGGACTGTGGCTGAATAAAACCATGCTCTGATTCTGTGCTATTTTAACCCTAAGGGCAGGAAAATTACTTTTTTGGGGGTTGCCCATGGAGGTCAGGGATGTTAGACTGTGTGGTGCCATGCTCAGTGTCCTATGTTGATTATTTCATTTGATCATGCCCTCACCTTTCCATAGTCTTTGGTAAACAAAACCCCACCCTTAATGAAATGCTCTGTGAAAACCTGGATGCATTGAACTAGTTTAAGAGTGAAAACTTCAGAGTATCCAGACAACTGGTTAAGACTCATAATTATCCGGGACAAATTTAAATAGTAGTGCTGTTTGATTTACTTTTGACACATCTCGCCTGTCGTAGCGTGGTAACCGATGGCTTTAGAGTTGAGGAAGGAGGAGATGACGCACAGAGATTTGCCAAACCCCAATGGTTTATTGACACCCTGAAAGCAAAATTACCAAACCACTAATAAAAAACACATCTACTAACAAAACACTGAGCTCTAAAGAAAAAAAAAAAAGATTGGCATGAGAGCATAACCTGCATGTGCTTCACTTGAGTTAGCTCCCTAGCGAACTTCAATACAGAGAGCAGCTTTCAGCCAGGTGCTTAAAGGATCCTGGCCTTGTGTACATGGCCCCAGCCTCTCCCCTTCAGACAGAGGTTTCTGCCTGGCTTTAAATAGGCACCGGGCCTGCAGCCTTAATTGGGCTAAACCATGCACAGGGGTGCCATCGCTGAACTAAAATGGGTTACTGCAAAATACTGTTAATGTTTCTAAATCCAGGGTGTGCTAATATGCTATTATTATAAATAATTAAAATGGATCTCATATCAAATCATATTTGCTTACAATTGTGTTGTTAAGGTCTTCACTTCCGAACTGGCTACAGTTGAAAAATGAGTCTTCAAAGCACTCTCCAGTGATTTCCGGTGTGCCTCAGGGCTTTGTCCTAGGTCCCATTCTTTTTAGCATATTAATTTGCATATTTCCAGAGTGATGTTTTTGAGCAAAGTGAATGTTTTTACTAAGGCTGGACGGATCGATCCTAGTATTGGAATCAGATCGATAATAGTCCGCCAAGCTATTGTAGTATCAATCTATTGTTTTCTAATACAAAGATCGTTCGTTAAAAAGTTCATCCCCTTTTGGTCTTGTCAGTTCTGATCTGTACACACAACCCCTCCTCTTTCTATGTTGCTTCTCAACAGTGCCAAGCGATGTAAAAAAAAAATTCGTCTTCGATTTGTACATCTCTCCCCTTGGGTCATCTTTATTAAATTGCTGATGTTAAATGACTCTGGTGCTGATGTAACATCAATCTGTGATTTCATTGACTTAACAGCACATAAAAATAAATCGAATTAATCTGTTCCAAACATTCATTATCAAATTGTCCTCTTTGTTTCTTTCCTATTCAAAATCAGGTTAAACTCTCTTTTGAAATTTATATTGATTCTGTAATTAAATCTGTCTCTTTCCAGATTCATTTCATAAATGGGATTAGATCGTCACCTACAAGCGCGGTTGCATCTACACTTGTTCATGCTCTTGTTTTCAAGATGCCTAAAAAACATTCACTTTCCAGGAAAAGTCTTCATCAATGTGATTATTTTTGAATTTCCAGACATTTTTGCAGGCCAGGTGCCATGTGCACATCTTCTTCATGCTAACCGCCATGCCTTCATGATGCTGGCTCTCAGATTCTGACTATCAGCATCTTCATCATTCTCAGCTCTTATGGCTCTATTCATCTCTGGCAGCCACTCATCATCACTATTATCACCCTTCTCTTCATCTCTGGGAAATTTAGGGACTATTTTATGGGTTTCCCTATTCTTTGCTTCACTTTCATATCTACAAAATACAACAAAATAAAAAGTCATTGACAAACTACAGCTAATATGCACTGATTTAAAACCAAAGAACAGGTATGAGAAATATGCTAGGGAATGCATGAGCTCCATTACATTACATAACGTACTACTTATTTGAAATAAAATTTTCAAAATTGAAACAATAATATTATTACTTTACTTTAACAATAATAATATTATTTTACTGTATATAATATATTTTTTCTCTTTTGGAATAGAAGGATTTACTGGTTATGCCAGCAGTGATTAACAAGTGTGGCTGTTTGGCGGCCATCTTGGATTTATGGAACATATACTTGCAGTTACGTGAACCGACCACTGAATGACCCTTAATGGACTAGTGCAGCAGAGAGCACTCTATAGGCTGATCCACCTTAGCAACCATTGAATTTTTGAGAAAAAAACTTAATTGCTATCCACTGCAGTGACCACTATGTGGCAGAGGGTTAATATACAACACATTTAATCGTCTTGACCCCCACCTGCTCTACTCCCCTCTAATGTTTGGCTGGAGTCCCTATTGTAAAATTCCTAGTTCTTCTACCCCTTCCATGACTTTATGAAATATTCCGTAGCCACAGACCACTTTTGATCCTGCACAAGGACAACACTATCCAGAGGAAAAAGACTTCAGGTTGTATTCACGTTAAAATTAATATGCTTTAAAAGACCAGAATGTACTGATGTGCAACAAATCTTGTAGAAATGTGCCTTAATTTAAGTGTAAGTTCACCTGACATCTGTAAATGTTCTGGAGGGGTTTGTGATTTTGCTCAAAGGTTTACAGAGTCATGTATTTTCTGCAAGCCTGTTTTTGAATTTACAGAGTTCTATATTTTATTTACAGCTTCGTTTCACAGTGTACGGTTGTGATAAAGAAAGCAGCACTTTACACTCCGTTTCGAGTTTCTCTCTTTATCTTTTCAGCGGGGTCATGCACTCTTCCGCTCGCAACCTGATTCCATTATCTGGGAAGGTTATGAGGAGCTCTGCAGAGAGGAAGATTTGGCCCATGATCATGTGAACACTGAAGAAAGACATGATGTTCCAAATAGTATATTGACAGGCAAACTGCATGTGTGCCTGCCAGATGTTGGCGGTGTTTTAAGGGGTAACAATTGATGCAAGAGTTTTATCTGCGATGGAGAGCTGAACTAGATTTAATAACCAAGACGTGCTGTCTGTAGCTCAGCCAAGGTTCTAGTGTAATTGAGGTAAATGATCAGATCAGTTCGGAGAGCACTTGTGAAAAGCAACTAGCGGCTCTTGTTTAGTGGTTCTAAATCACATTTAAAAACCAGCCTGGTTTTAAGGTCAGGCTGGTGTCCTAATGAAACCTTCTCACGGTTGGGTAGACATTGATTTAGTGGTAAAAGGGTCAAAATTTGTTGTTCAGACTGGCTGCTGATGCTATGTGATGTAATAATGTTGTGAGCCTCTCTGGTTTCACCTCACTGTAAAACAAATAGACTGAAATAGACAAAATGAGGATTTTGCGGTAAAAGAGCACAGATTAAAAAAAAAAAAAATGTTTGTGTGTTTGTGTGCAAATGCACAATGTTGTGTTTCTATTAATAGTTACTCAAAATTTGATTCAGATTTTCCATAGCAACTGGTGTTTATAGGATTGACTGTATATAACATGGACAAAGCGTCAGTGATGTCACCCATTGGTTTCTGGCAGAGTGAAATGAAGCTAAAAGAGGGCGTCGCCAGCGATTGCGTTTTGTGAAAATGCGTCAATTTCCAGTAATAAAAAATAGGCAAAAGACCTACAGAGGTGGGACCTGGGCGTAGAAACCACACACACACACACACACACACACACGACAGTCTAACACCTCACACATCATACACACACACACGCACACACACACACACAAAAATGACTGTTAAATCTAAAAACAGTAGCCAAGGCTTAATAAATCTTAAACTAGGAAATAAAATACATTTAAAAAATCTTTCACCTCAGAGTGTTCATGAAGGTCAAATCTAGATATCTTTAACAAGCCAGGGGTGGAAATATGAGTTTTTCAGCTCCAAACATGAACAATTTTAACATTGGAGTGAATGAGAACCTGCTCACTTCTGGAGCCAGTCTCTAGTGGCAGGTAGAGGAATTGCAGTTCAGTCACTTCCTATTAGGCTTCAAGAGGAAAGGCAGAAGGTTTTGGAGCTCAGTGATTTCCAGTGTTTTACAGAATGTACACAGTTGTCCATTTTCTTGTGGTGCTTAATAGTGAGAACAAATGGGAATATCAGTAACAGCATATTTTATTCAAGATAAACATATATACTGGGATTACTGCCGGCATACAGTTGAGCTTTAAGTTTTCTAAATGATTGCTTTTTTTTTTTTTTTGGAAAATATGAATAACACAAAATCATTTTAATTAGCTCGATGTGTTTTGCATCTGCTGCAAAAGTCCCACTGTTTGCAATCCTCACAGTTGCCTGTTACTGGGTGCTTGTGCAAAAAACAGCTCATCAAAAAATTCCAGTCTGCTTTGAAATCTGGGAGAGACCTCGTGGATGCAGCATAACCTTGTGTCTTGTTTGTGTCTAGCTCACCTTATTAGCCAAATGTGGCTGTAACGCAGGTTTTATGCATCCTACATAGCTGTTTCTGTTTCAGTTCATGACTGTAATACACCTGACTATAACACTACAAATCCCCTTGGAATAAAAGTTGGTTTGAAGGCAAAATGTATTAACACCATATTTAGATTTTATTTTGGTTGCTCTCATTGCATTTTGTAAAGGCACTTCAACGTATTTAAAGTTATGAAGGCATTCTATGTCACAGCATTTTTCACACCTGCTTACACCAGCGATCGCTACCATCATGAGATATCAGTGGAGAATATTTTGTGTAATGCA
Source organism: Danionella cerebrum (assembly GCA_007224835.1). NCBI lineage: Eukaryota > Metazoa > Chordata > Actinopteri > Cypriniformes > Danionidae > Danionella > Danionella cerebrum. The sequence continues at coordinate 419,560 of SRMA01026021.1, read as the reverse complement.
GCATTTATCGAATTTAGCCTTTGGTCTCTTCAAGCTCCTTCTCCAACTTTATGAGTCACAGATGATATTTTTCTGCCTGCTGGATCAGTCTGTCTCCATCAGTAATCTCAATTTAATTTAAAATAAATCCATTCTGAATCTTACTAAATGTCACAGCAAGCGCATGAACCAGGAAATCAAGAGATCGTTTACCACAAACTGGTCACAAATCATTTGTCTTATAAAGCGCTGGTCATGAGTTCCTGCATAAAAACACAAGGATTCTTTGAGACCAAACACCACAACATTTATATGCCACTTAATTTATCCCTGCTGCTCTGTTGTTCACAGGGATATGAAGTTAATGGGAATTTTTTTTTATTGCTGTAAACCTTGAAAACATTTAATCCAATCACATGTTTTAAAGGCTCTTTCCCATACTCAAATAGACACGGTTGACTTGCAGCTACGCATCCAAATGATTAAGTTATTCTTAAGGGGATGTTTTTCATGCAGCACATATGGACACAAATCATAGCGGGGGAGAGATTGCCTGAACGACAATGAGGGGAATTCCCTCTAATGGCCTTTGCTAAGGGGGAGGAGTCCTATTTTTGTTGAATCTAATACCTTCGCTCATGTTCTAACATTTTATATATTTACTTCACATTTTAGAGAGTTCTATTCCAGCGCATTTCTGGTGTTAAAAATGTGTGTTAAATGATCTTCCAGGGCTGTAATTTATTTATTGGTGTTCAGGAGTGTGTTTGAACTTCACACCTGAGTTTATTTTGAGAAAAGTGCCTTAAAACCTCCCCAGCAGCAGATTTAATGCTAGGAACTTGTTAATAAATGACTCAAGAGGATTGTTCTGGTGGTATAGTAGGCTGCAGTCCCTCCAGAAACTAGCAATGTTGCGATCGCGCCAATTCACGCGAATTCAGCCAATCACCCATTTTACCGCGAATTTGACAAATAAGTTTGGTCCGTCACTGTACGCGGCATTATGTTCACACACACTTACCAACAAATATCACTGCGAAAGACCGTGCAAAGCAATTCCCTAATGTTCTCCATGAAAGTGGAGGGAAACTCTTTTGCTCTGTGTGTAACATTGTCGTTCCAGTGTTTCCCTACATAGACGTAGCTGTGGCGCCACAGGAACAAAATGCTAAAAGTCTAAATATTTTACGGGGACAAGATGATTTTTTTTCTTAATTGAACCTGCGCTGCAGCCGACGGAGGAAGCAGCGGTGGTCTGCTGTCAGATCTGCATGTGATCAGAGCGTGCAGAAAGCCGCGAGGGTATAAGATAATAGAGATAATAAAAGGAAAGAACCCTTAAGAAATTCATAACATGTTTGTGAAATCATGAGGTAATGCAATGCTGTTGAGAAAAATTAAAAAAATCGCAACTTTTCAAAAAGCTGCCGCAAATTCTGGCATTTTAGGCCGCAACAATCACAAAACAATCCAGTGAAATCCTGGAGGGATTGACTTCGAGTCTTCTTGAAGTTTTCTTTCCAACATAACCTCATCGTTTATCTTCCAATCTTATCAATAAAGCCAAGTTTATGTGAATAGATGTTTTACTCTAGCACGTTCAAGTTTAACTTGGAAAATGTTTTCTTACAGGGATCCTGAACTGTAAAACCCAAATGTGTTGGAACTTTTGAAATATGAGAGCTGTTGGAGCCATAAACTTAAGTTTCTGGTCTCAAAATGTGTTTATACAGAAAGCAAGCTTCAAGTCTAGGTCTCTCTGATGGATCTCTTAAGGACCTGAGTTTGACACTCCTGGGTTAAATGAACGTTCATAGGGCACATGGACTGTGCCTTGTTCCAGGCGTGAAACAGCTGAGACATGCTGCTCATTCTGCAGTGATTTTTGATTTCTTCCCTGAACTTTATTGTTGCGTTTTCATTAATTCAATTAAATTGATGGTTGCATCTGGTCTCCTTTTTTTGCAGCTTGTGAGCCGGCTGTAACACAGCCTCTACTCCACAGACTGTGATGCCCCAGAGTACAGCCATGATGTGTCTCATAAATATTCATGAGTCTGAGTTCACTCAACCAATGATAACATGTGGACACATTCCATCAGCGCTTCTCGCAGAGTAATCCACCCCACTGCTCGCCCTTCACTGGGGCACCACCACATTCATTTCAGTGACATTTAAAAAAGTATAAGGAGGACATATATAGACATGGTTTCATGACACTTTGGATTTTTCTTTCTTTTACATTCTAGGATTTAACGGTCACTCTCCATGATAATAAGTAGGGTTTTACCAATTTTTAATCTATTCAGCCTTTTGCCAGAACTTGTGATAGTAGTTTATTAAGTAAGAATTAATATTGGCCTAAATAATCTGTTTTCTGCTCTTGAAACATAAAAAATATGATCAACTTATCTTTGCTAAAAGTGCTGAATAGATTAAAAGAATAGCAAATCCCTACTGAATATCTAATGGAGAGACAGAGTCTGAGTCAAAACTTTGTCTTTAAGCAGATACAATAATAAAAAAAAAAACAGCTGTACATTTAAATACATCATTTATTCCATTAGACACATAGAATGACACAAGATTTTCATAAATACCTTAGAACCGACAAATATAGCTGAACATACTTAAGTGTAGTTCAACAAAACAGTGATAAATCTTGTGCGAAAGTTGCTCAAAAGAGTAAACATCAAACTGGAACAACAACAATATATACAGTACATGCCACGAGTTAAGCCTTGTGCTGAGGGAAGTGAATTAAATCAGCTGCGGTTACAAATGGAGAATTATTTTTAGCATATTCTAACATTTTTTTTTCTTCTAGGGAATGTTTTGCAGTTACTTAAAAGATCTTAAAAATAGAAGTATAAGAAAATATTATTAGCCCCCTGAGGAAATTTTATTTTTTTTGATTGGCTTTCAAACAAACCACTGTTGGCTAATCGTTTGCTAATTTTCAGGATTAACTTTATAGCTAAGCATTTCAATTACACCTTACGCTGAGGGTTAGTATCTCTCTAATAAATGAGTAAAATAACATGCGCTGCCATCATAGAAGAAACAAAAGACATTAGTTGAGACCTGAGAAAGAAATGTCAATGATCATAAAGATGAAACACGCATTTTCAAGTGAGAAGAACTTCAACTTTAGAGACCAATGCAGTGGGGAACAGGAAATCAAGAATTTTTCAAAAACTTTGGAAAGGACACTTACAGAAAGACCCAAGAGCATCTGAGTGAACAGCTGGTCAAGTTTAGAATTGATGTCTCACTGAAGTAAGCCACTAGAGCCCAGCACATGAATGCACGACCGAGAGAACCTCCACTTCTGAAGAAAAGACTCTCAAGTTCACCAAGTGAGGAATTCGGAAATATGTCAATTGAGACTAAACTACAACTTTTTGGCCATTCAATCTCAAGAACACCGATTCTGTCACAGTGAAACAGGGTTATATACTCTTGGGGCGTTTCTTACTGTTTTTAAAGACCTCAGACAAAGTCAAAAACTTTGTTTGGGTCAAAAATGTGTCTTCCAGCAGGATAATGACCTAAAGCATAACTCACTTCTGCTGAAGAAAACCTCCAAAGTGAGTGAACTTAAATGTCCTGCCAAAGCCCAGATTAGAAAATCTATGGGGCACACTAAAGTCCAGAGTTTGGGCCAGAATCTCAAATCTGGAGGATTTGAGAAGAACAATGGACTGTTATTCCTGTACATGTGCTTGAAACCAAAGGTGTGGACTCATCATTCATTTTTTGACTTGACAATATCGCAACTCAACTTGGGTTTGAACCCCAATGACTCGGAAAGACTTGAATAATATTCAATTCAATATTAAATCTTCTGATTCGTAGAGAGAGAGAGAGACCACCCGCAATTGGCCAAAAAAAACGGAAGCTTCTTTAAGATCTAAGTTCATTTATTTATGGCTGACAGTATTGCTGGCGTGTGATTGGCTGTCCCCACTGTCCCTCCATTTGACTGAAGGGCACATGACTGAACTTTTTCCTTTTGGAATCAAATCTGCGTTCTGGGTCACCGGCGAGTTTCTGCATTTTAGATGTTTGTTTTGCTTGAGTCCTGTTGCCTTAGCAAGAGCAGACGTTTGATTTACATCAATGTTTACTTGTGTTTATTAATTATTCATTTTTATTACATGTAATGCTTAGGTTTTAGAGACTAAAATACATTTACCACAGGAAAGCCTATTATTGTTTTATTTTTTTTTTTATTTTGTTTTTTGGGCTTAAAGTAATTAACATTTTTTTAACTTTAAACTTGACTTGGACTTGCCCTGCCTTGACTTGTAAAATAGTGACTTGGCTGTTATCTAAAGGCTATCTATTCATAATATAAACACTACACTCTTCCTGAATAAATAATTACTTTAATTATATCACGTTCGGTTACAATTCTGTGCTTAAAAAAAAAAAAAAATGTTTTCTGTTAAACATCCCTTGAGAAATTAAAGAAATCGTCCATTTTTGATAGGGGGCTAATAATTTTGCCTTCAACTTATATTTTGGATTTTTTAAACTGGTTGGTACAAAGTAGTTGCATTACAGTAGAACAATGTGGACAAAAGTGCAAATGGAGTAAAAGGCAGTCCAGCAAAAATGTGTTCTTCCCTTTTGAGATAAGAAACACTTATTACATGAACTATAATGTGCATTGAGTATCATTGAAACGGCCCAATCCATTCTGCTTTAAATCAGTGTTGCTTTAAAAATATGTTAATTCCCTCTGTATTCTTCAAAAATAAATAAAATGTTTGTTTTTGAAATTTGAACCCATCTGTAAAGACGGCTTATACTTAGTGCACATTATCGTAACAGGTGACCCTCCATACAGCATGGCGTTCTCTCCAGATCACTGCTTAGTAGCAAAGATTAAGGTGCAATTCGAGAGAATTAACATTCCAATGAACCATGTCTAATCAAGAGACATGAACGCATGTAAACACTGTACTCAACAGAATAAACATTTCCACAGTGAAGCCAGAATTCACCAAAGGGTGTAACACAACATTAAACCACATTTAGAGCAAAAGATTGCACAAATATTTCATCCAGCACAAGACGGTACAGGTCACATGATCTACATGCAGAGAGGAACCTTCCCAGCAGAGTGCAGTGTTAGCAAATCTGCCCAAGTGGTCACATTTACTTTCATATCCTCCAAAGGACACGCATAAGTTTGCAGCTGGTGCCTTGTTTACAGCTTTATTACAATCTCTTGAAGCTTTTATAGATGCATTTTGAATGTTTGCATTCCGTTGCAATGTTCTTGGACCGATTTAAACTGCACACTTCTTTTGGAATATACACATGAAACAGAAATACAGTTTTATCACTACAGTTTATCCTTTAAAAGTAAACATGTAGAAATGTCTGAAATCTTCAAAGCACTTTCAGAATTTTACAAAAGCCACAACTGATACGAAGAGCAAAGTTCACAGTTTCGACAGGCTGCACAAGAACAGAGAGCCACTTGAATTAAATGAAAGGCTCACATTTAACATTTACTAGTTTTGCAACTGTTTACCACTGACTCAGGTTTGGAATATGCATGGAACATAAAATTAAACGCCTAAAAAATATGAAATATGAGACAGTGAACCAGAAGCATTGGATGAGTTTGGAAACTAAATGCTTCTTAATTTATTTATCTTTCTGGGTTGAGCCTTTTTTATAGATAGAATCATGTAATGCCTTTAATAAACAAATGGATTTTCGGGCTGGAAAATTCAAAGAATGTTCCCAGACTTTAAGAGGTTTTGTTATTTTTAGGTATATATAGATTATTTTTTTGTAGTGACTTAAACTTGAACCACCTATTTAAAGTGGATATACGTGCTCCTCAGCTTAAGGAATCTAATGGTTGAAGACTATAATTTAGCAGCTTCCTTGACAGGAACATGTGGCTTTTCTTCATTTTTCAGTGAGCAGTTGTTTCTGTGCTGTGTTAGCACTTGGTTAATTTTTAACCCAGGTATATTTAGATGCAGCAAAGTTGAAACAGTCCTCTGCCAATTTGATGCAATGTATAAAATAACATTTGCAATAACTCATGGGAATCCATGTCGAAAAGCGGTCAGAATATTAATTTGTTTCTATTTGATGCTAATCATCTCTTGAAGTTTATTCGGTTTTTAAACATTATGCAGGAGGGACGTCTCTTTCGTGAACAGGGCTCCAAAATGAAGTATGTTCACTTTTGAGATTTGTTCATTACCGCAGAACTGATATAAACCTTCAGTTCTAGCTTAAGCAATCATTTATTTGTGCTTTTTAAGTCGTAATGAAATGAACAGAGTTGGAGAGAAAACAATGAGGTAGATGAGGAAAACAAACGTTAAAATGTCCCATTTTTTCCATCACACACCCATCATTGGCCACTTACCAGATGAGGCGTAACATTTCCTTATGTGACGCATGGAGAACTCACCAAAAAAATGGGTTTGGACTCACCAAGGTGATTTACGACACACTCATTAGGGTTTTATTGCAGTTCCCATTGGAGTCCGTTCTGTGTCCCTCTTTCTCCATGTTTCTCTCAGGAGGGTCACTGTCCTCTGAGCTGCCTTTGCTTCGGCCTTGGCGCTCACTTTGCCAACTGTGCCCGCTAAATATATATGGTCTTATATTAGGGTAGTGTGACCTGTTAAGGCACAGGATCTCCTTGAAGGCGTACCTGAAATCTGGACTCCTGCAGTAGATCAATGGGTTGAAGGCTGAGTTGGCGTAGCCTATCCAGTTAAAGATTCTGAACGTCAAGTTGTCCACGATGTTGGGGGGAACCACATTGAGAACGAAGAAGGGAAGCCAACATAGAGTAAACACACCCATAATGATCCCCAAAGTCTTCAACGCTTTGTGTTCCTTCAAACAGAACTTGGGCTTCTTGGTGGACCTCATCTCGCAACTGTTTCTCGACTCCTCTCGCTTTTTGTCTTTGTTGTTCTGAGCGTGAAAGCGGCCCTCACTTTTGTTGATCTTCTTCAGTTGCTTCCTTGCCTCCTGGAAGACTCTGCTGTAAACGAATATCATGATGACTAGGGGAATGTAAAAGGAGACTGTAGATGAAACGATGGCATAGGTGTAGCTGGTGTTGAATTCACAACAGTTATCATCCTCTATGCAGCAGAATGTCTTATTGTCGTAAGAAATCCACCACTGGTTATGGATGGGTAGGTAGGAAACGAGTCCAGCGATGACCCAAACCATCACTACAATGATGCGGGCTCTCCCCTTGGTGAGTAAGGACTGGTAGCGGAATGGGGATGTTATGGCAAGGTAGCGATCCATAGCGATGACGCAGAGTGTCTCTATACTGGCTGTGACGCACAGAACATCGGTGGCCGTCCAGAAATCACAAAAGAAGCTGCCAAAATGCCAAGTGTTCAGGATGATGTAAATGGCACCGAAGGGAACTACTACTAATCCCATGACCAAGTCGGCACATGCAAGTGATGTAATGAAGCAATTCGTAACATTTTGAAGTCTCTGAAAGCGGCTAATAGCTGTAATTACCAATATGTTCCCGAAGACAATGGCCAAGACGAGGATGGACATGAGTGTGCCTAGAACCACCATCTGTAGATCACTTCTGGTGGATGAGTTAGAAGGGTCATCACATGTAAAATTTTGAGGTAGAAGGGACTTAGCGCTTCCCATGACCTGTTGAGACAAAGAGCAAAAGGTTTGCTTAAACAATATGATGCGTGAAATTATTGGTGAAAAAGTTTGGTTAAAATAGTCCAAGACTAACCTCGAGAAGACTTCCAACCTCCTCTGCTCCTTACATACAATGTTAGAACATTGTTGAGGTCTGGTCTGCAGAGTTTTAAGAACGAGTAGATCCTCTTTTCAGGATGACATTTTCTTGCGTGCTCTGCCTCTCTTTTTCTTCCTCATTCACAAGTGCTCTTTTCTCAACCTCTCTCACACACAGCCGCACTGGTGAGGAGCGTTACATTAAGTGTGACTCCCAGGCTATTTGTCAGAGCCCTTATAACATTCTGTGATGACATCATAGCTTGCTTGCAGCCAATCAGCTTGGAGAGAGATGAAGGCTTCACTGCTGCTGCAGGGAATTAAGTAACATTCTGACCACTAAAGTTGGAATTTTTAAATTGTATTTCAAAAACACTCTGTTAATTTATTTCAGATTTTGTAACTTGTTTTTTTGACATGCATTTTTCATTGTTTAATAACATTGTTTAATAATTTTTTTAAATGCTAAAACTATCGTTTGTTATTTAAAGAGGGATGATGGAGCATTGAATTTCAGTCATTAAAACACATACCTATATTGCCAAAATTATTCTATATTGTGACGTTGGAACGCAGAAACACGACAAATGTTTGAGTCCAGAAATGAGAAGTATTCAGAAATGTTTTTTTTTTATATAAGACATCTCATAAGGATTTCTTGCATGGTGTGTATGAACAAGAACAAGGAGGAAATGGTGTTGATGTGAGTATTTTTCCCTTGTCAGAAAATATGAATGATAATGCAAAAGCTTTTTTCCCACTCATGGTCACAACTCGGGGTAGTTGTTGATGAGGTTTTTTATCTTCTCTGTTTGTAAAGAAGCTCATTCTTCGTGTGTGTGTGTGTGTGTGTGTGTGTGTGTGTGTGTGTTTGTGCTATTCATATTTTCTGAAAAAATAAGTTGCCAGGTTATGTAAACTTATGAGCACAACCGTAATTCTCTGTTGGTAGTAGTGGTAGTAGGGCGGGCATGGTGGCGCAGTGGGTAGCACTGTCACCTTCGAGTTAGAAGGTGTTCTGCTTCTTCCCGAGATTGTTATTGAGCTTATCTGTGCATTTATTAATGCTGTAGTTTTTAACAGTACTATAAATCTTTTTACAATTCTTTATAACTTTTTACCATCTCTGAGGGTTTGCCTCATTTCACTCGCTCTCGTCAGGCAGACAGGCCATTGTATAACCAGTAATACTGCTTCTTATATGGTAAAAGAGGGCTAATAAATTTTGGACTGAATTTGTACTAAAAAGGAGAAAAGGTCAAAATAACAGTTTTTTTATACTTTTTAAGAAAATAACCAACATTTATTGTATTATATTGTTATGTTCAAAATATATATTTATGTGCAATATTAAATTAAATGCAATATTCTAAAATAGGCTGTAAATGTAAACTATATAAAACAGTCTCATGTAAAATGAATAATTTATTTATTAATCATTGTTTAATTTACAAATTAGTATTAGCAATAATGCTATTTGATAAATATGAATATGTATGGATCTAGTCCTATTTCGATTAGATTTAATTAAAATGTTCACCACTTCTTGAAAATAAAAAGGTGATTAAAGTGATAAACTATAAAACTATTTATGTAGGTAAAACTCTAATCTTTGTAATTTTATTGCTTAATATTTTCACTTATAACATTATTTTCTTATTTGAAAACGTTAGATTTTTGGCCTCGATATTATGTTTTTGTTTTTTTTACATTTATGGGAGAGGAGAGCACTACTGTATGATGCCATTTAGTGCACTGATCTGGCCAATTTTAAGCTCCAATGTTGAAATCCGTGTAATTGATCCACAAAAACATACATATCCTAAAATAACGCACGACACCAACTTTAACGCAAGTACACAACTTTGAATGTCTGGATGAACGATTTATCTGGTAGCACATGCAAATTTCACATCATTCTTTTTTCAGAACACGTTTACACACTTTGACACAGGCATTTGTTGATGAAGTTATTTATATAATTCAATATTAAACCAGATTACTGTTTATTACATAAGAATTCCACTTGATGATGAGCTGGATGTGAATTCAATGTCAGATGTGAGGACTCAGGGTAATTAGTTTGAGTTGTGGTTTCGGCATTCAGTATGTCATGGGAACAAAATGTACTGTACGAAATGGAACTACCTGTAATGTCTGTTTGAGAAAACGGCTCACACTTGCTTGTCGTGGTGATTTAAAATGGTGTTGAATGTTTCTGTAGAAGGCTTTGTTCAGCCTTTCGGGTAAAATGAAAGTAAAGTAGCTTTAAATGTTTTGGTCTGATCACTAAAGAGCTGGTTAACCAGAAATGACAGTCTGAGTGTCTTGACTTTGCGTTTTTTTTTCCCTTATTATTGTTTGGGTTGCTAGCTTTTCTTCCTAAGGGTCAAACTTGCTGATCAGGTCTGGACACTCTTAAAGGGCAAAGAGCATGAAGGCGCTTGATGTTACTCAAATTCTAATTATGTTGTAGGGATCCGTAATTTTGGTAGTGTGCTCGCGGATGACCTTAGAATCTGCTTCTGCTGTGAATATGGATAAGATGCGGCACTGGGGTATTTCAGATGGGGCAGTGTTTATAGTTGAGTATTTTCAAGCAGGTGGGGAGGTTATTTAGATGATTCTCCAGCAGGAAAGCTCACGAGTAATACATTTGTAATTGGACTGGCCAAGTGTATGAAGAGCCTGCCAAGAATTATGGGAGTGTTCTTAATTGTACAGTTATCTAATAAATGTGTGGTAATGTTTGTTTACATTATTTATTTTTCAGCTTGTCACATTGTGAAATTGTTCTTTTGAAAATCTCACACGGTTCATCTTCACCCACTTAGCCCTGATTAGAGACTGAGTTCTGCAGAAGTGCTGTGCAAAGTCTTAGGCTGGGGTGAAAAATTGCTTTCAGAAATAGTTTTTTGACATTTACAAAAGGCTTGAACAATAATTACGCTCAAACAATATCAAACAGTTGCTAGGGGCTAATGATCACGTGGGTAACTCATGATCATCACTCACCTTATCAACGCTCCCAGGAGCCCATGTCCATTGTCAATGTTTCTAGATCATTTTAATGCTTTTAGACTCCTCTCTGACGTTGTCCCTGCATCTTCTAAATCAGGGGAGCTCACACTTTTTCAGCTTGCGAGCTACTTTTAAAATGACCAAGTCAAAGTGATCTACCCGCTACAAAAATGTAAAACATCAACCAACAAACAATTATTTTCAACTTTATTTAGAATTGACAAAACACACATAATAATTAGTTATTTACATTTTTTGTAATAACGTGAGTTTAATTTGATGACTTGCACTGAATTGAATCATTAGAACAGTTGTGTGTGACCTGAATTTGGTGGTAATAGAGTGATTTTTATGGGAGCAATTGAGCTTTGATACAAATAATCAAGAATAAATAATTCTCTAATAAATATTTCAATTTTTTATTAAAACTGAGTCGTGCAGTACAATATGCAGGTGAGGAGTGGCGTGTTGCTTGATTTTGGTTGTAATAGAGCGATTTAAAATGAAGTTATGAAGCACATTCTGGGTAAAACATCTGGTAATTTGCAGACGGTCCCTAAGCGATTCCATGTCAGCGGGTTGCTCATAGACGGTAATGTGTTTCTGCGAATGCCGAGGGAAACTTGTTTTGATAAAAAAAAAAACGTTTTGTAGTTTGTCCGCTAGATAACACAGATTAAAAATAGGTATTATTTGTTTACTAAGAACATTCTGGTCTCGAGCTATTGAGCAGAGAAAACCGAATCCGTGAATCTGCAGCTAACTTTACCTGAACTGTGACGGGATGGATGATCGGCTGATATTGTTTCAATTTCACGCCGTGATTGACCGGAAGCACCTCCGATCGACGTAAAGAGCACCCCTGTTCTAAATGGACCCTTGCCCGGTTCTAACAGTATGACTCTGTCCCCTGGAGACTCATGGAGATCACTGCCTGTCTTTGTGCCAAGTTTACTCACAGTGCTACAGAGCATTCCATTGTCTGCTGTTTGTCAGTAAACCCACTGCCCTGTCTGATCTTTACTGTCACGGGAAAAGTGACATAACACCAAAAGTGAAACACAGTCATGAACTGCTGTGTGGGGGTCTTGAAATAGCCAAACTCTGCTTCTTTTCATGATAAGATTAAGTACAGCAACAGGACACAAGGTAGTTCCACTACATCAACAAGACTCTTCCAGCAGACTTTCGCTCCACCATCTTATTTGTTGGAAAAATCTATTAAAGCTGTTGTCAAAAAAAAGGCAGTTTGTTGAAGGGCTGGATAATGATACAATAATTCAATACAACAAATACAATATGTAATTGTGAAAAAATGTGCTAAAACACAACTCCACACAGATGTAGAAGTAATGAGGCCACACCCAGGTCTGATTACTTCTACACCTATTTTTTATAAAAAATGTATTTAAGTTAGGCCTGTCTGACAAAGTAAAGTAGACAAAAAGCTCATAGATTAGACATCATGCTCAAATCTAGAGAAATTTAAAAAAAACAAATGATGCAGAAATCATTGAGATCTATGAGTCTAGTAAAAGGTTATAAAGCCATTTCTAAAGCATTTTTGACTAAGAGCCATTGACCCCAAAAGGCAAAAACGTGGAACAGTGGCGAACCTTCCCAGAAGTGGCCAGCCCACCAACATGACCTGAAGAGCGCAGTGACTACTCATCCAAAAGAACCCCACAACAACATCCAAAAAACTACAGGCATCACTTGCCTCAGTTAAGGTGAAAGTTCATAATTCTTTGGCATGACATTTTGGCTTGATGGAAAAACCTGCTTTGAATGTAAATAAATGACTTAAGTTGTATTTCTAATGCATTGAAAGTAAATAAACAATTAGAACCTGAATTGTCCTGTCCTTGTTCTTGCAACAAAAAAAATGTTACTGCTTTTTAACTTTTTTTTTCCGACCAAGTTCCTTCAAAAACTGTATGAAAATGTAGATGAATTGTTGGAGATTAGAAGAATTGCTGGTGATTTGAAGGCATATTGATTTGATTGAGTTTATATTTCTCTTTTGCTCACACACTGCCTCTTGCTCACTTTGGTTGAAATACAGGTTGCAACTCCATTGCATTCCTGCATCCAACTTCAGTTTCACTCTGGGCGGGGTCTGGCATGTTTTGAAGCTGTGGGGGGAAATCCCAACAAGTACAGGCGATCAGGTAGACTGGGGAAAGTAGAGCAACCCACTCCAAGGTGCCTCTATGTGTCACTAAATTTGCATTGAGCGATTCTACTAGCATTAGATGAGACTTCTCCTTTTGCAGAGCTTGCTTTTTTACCTCTCCAAAATTTTTTAAGCAGATTAACTCTTAGAAGTCCAAAGGTTTGCCAATCACATGGGTGTTTAGAATTAAGTAGGGATGACGCAGCCCTCCTAATGTTTATTTAGAATTAGAACCTGTTTTTGGATTTCAATAAATATTAGAAGAGTCAAGACGAGGAAATTAAAACGTAAGAAAATGTGTGACAGTCTTTCAGTGTCATTTTTTCATTCATTTTCCAACCCTTTTATTTCCATTTTGGAGTCACGGGGGTCTACCGGTGCCTATCTCCAGCACACATTGGGCGGAAGGCGGGGGTACACCCTGGACAGGGCTACATTCTAAGGGGAATTTAGAATATTCAATTAACCTAACAGCATGTTTTTGGGAAACCGGAAGAAACCCACGCAAGCACAGGGAGAACACCTGAACTCCTTCCAGAAAGGTCACTGACGAACCTTGAAGGTACAACCCTCTAACTGAAATACCACAGTGCTACCCACTGCGCGACTGTGTCGCCCTCAGTGTCATTTTAAAAACCCTAAATAGGTGCCATCTAGTGGGGAAAAGAAGGGATAAAACTTGCAATTTTAAGACCTGTGATATGGCTTGTATTTTTAAAGTTCTGGTACAAAAAAGCACTACTGAAAAAATTAAGATAAAAAATTTGCCAGTTTTTTTTATACAATTTTCACATAGTTTTGACCTTGTCTTTGTTCATTAAAACGGTTTGTTAAAGAAAGAAAAAAAGGCAATTTACTACTCTGATTTGTATTTTATGTACATTTGTGTAATGAAAAAATATGTGTAAAAAAAAACAAATCTAAGCTGGAGTTGTACTATGATATAAAATGATATAAATTATTGCCACAAAAAATGGTTTTAAAGATTATTTATTTGAGCAAATAAACACTCAAAAAGGCTCTGAGCTTTTTTTTTACAAGCAGAGGGTTTGTATATACACCTGTTTTATGACCATAACATCTTTTAAGCACTGCCATTTTCTTTTCTTTACACATAATCAAACAATTTGGGCTATAGAAATCTTTGGTTCTGAGAGCAGCTGAAAAGCTGTTGTCAGCAAAGCGCTCAGAACAAACTCTTCAGATTCCAGCAGTAAATGTTCTGAAACTCGCTGTAACGTTCCAGTGAGTGCAAGGGGACACCGAATGCTACATTAAGTGCACCTTAATGGAAAACAAGGTCCAGAACAGACAAAGGTCTGATATTCAAGCAGAAGTTCAGACTAAACTATGAATCAGTTCCCTTTGTAGGTCTGCATTTAATGTTGGACCCATGGGACAAATACTGTGAGAAAGAAATGAACAAACCGGCGAACAACTAGATGCAGAGTGTTTCAAATGGAAGCAAGCATCGACTAAAGGAAATGCAGTCAAGACCTTTAGCCTCACATGCAACACTTGATTTAGGATCCAAGCATTTTATTATTCTAGAGAGAGCATTTAACCTTTAATTATAGTTTTATTGGGAACTGTAAGAGGAACTAGATGTCCTGAATTTTAACATGAACATGTTACTAAAAGTGTTATCTTTCAAATGAGTAAAATAATGATTTTGCTAGTCAAATTGTATGCAAATAGAGATTTAAATAGACATTCTGTTCAATAGCCAACAAAATGTTAATGTTTTATAATATTTAAAGACAGATAGAGACAGGATAATATTAACATATATAATATACTTACATACAAATATTTAAAAGGGATCATAAACAGGCTATTTTTGTACTCTTTATGGATGTTCAATTATATGGCTACAGCAATTTTTATATAATATTCTTTGTTTTTAACTGACTGGAAGCTAGAATATGGAAGTGACCAAATCTTCTCACTCGGCTCACTGCGCGTCAGTAGTTCTTTTTAATTTGTCAATGATTTAAATATATATTAACATATGACACTTTTGATGCTGTGCCAGATTCTGGAAATTAGAGCAATCGGCACTCTCTGTCCGAACAAACATAAACGTCAGAGAGATGTCTTGTTGAATCAGAAGCAATTAAAAATGTCTTGTCTTTTCTTTGGCTCAGTGGATGTTTGCTCGGATATCTTTCATCTTAAAAAGAGGGAAGTATCATGTCATTTAAGATGAGACTGTGTCAGTAAGAAGCCATGAATAAGAAGCTAGATTAGACAAAATTTTCCCATCACATAGGAGATAAACACTGTGATAGTAAATATGATTTATGAAAGAGTGCAAGAAATTTGGTACAACATAAATTTAGGCACAACTCTTAGATGACCTGCAAATAATGATAATTGAACCTATTCTTAGGTTTAGGAAAATGATACAAAAACCTTTTTCAGAGATTTAATGTCTTTGTTTCAACTGTTAAGAACATTGTGTAGAATTGGAAGACCAGAAGCATAGTTTTAGTTTGGCTCTAAAGTGGCAGACCAAGAAAAATCTCAGATATCCAGAGACGCATGATGGTAAGAACAGTCACAGACAACCCACGGACCAGCTCCGAAGACCTACAACATCCTCGCTGCATCGTTCAACTATAGCATATTGAACATCAGCATATTCATATATTTTGAGACTAACAGTGTTGATAAATGCTTGTTTACTCGCAGCATTAGCTTGAGTGAAGCAGGAGCTGTTTGTACAGCATGACACTACAGAGGAAGGTCCACTGTCTGCATGTGATGTGTATCTGTAGTTCAAGTCACTTCGATCCAGACTCTATTACGTTTTTAGTTAAAAATAACATTTGGAGCTATGGAAATTTCTCTGTAACTTTATTGTTCTATTAGCTTTTATGTGCCAAAAGCTCCAACAAAATCAAATATTAGTTATTGACTATCAAATTCAGGACTTCCAGCACGGACCCAGCCTTCTGCCCAAGGTGAGTTAAAATTAAAATGAATGGCTCAAATATTAAAAAAAAACGTAAAAATCTTATAGTTCAATCCATTACGGATATGTTAATGGCAAGAAAGATTCCCAGTGAGAGTCAACTGTTTATCCTACTTTAATCACAGGAATCTTCGACATAAAATGATCTATCATTTGGATACTGGTTGCATGCATTTAGAAAAGGCAATATTGATGAAATGGAGAGTGGTCTTTCAGATACAGCCTCTGGATACTGCAGTGGTGGTTGTGTTTTCCTGTCATTTCTAATTGTCTTGATATGTTTTGGCTCAGCATAACAGGGGCTGTGACCTACTGTAGGCGTGGATGTTCTCTGAGTGTGGGAGCTCAATCCCATAAGGAGAGGAGAGGCAAGTGGTTGTTCTAGATGAGGGATGTTTTTTTTTTTTTTTTTTTTACCAGACCCATTATGGGCTTAAAGGTTGCAGGTGCACTGACCATAATGTTTTAAGACTATGATTTGAGCTTTGAGCTAATGTGGTTTGTTGTGTTGCAATGTCTTGCAAATCAAATAGAACAAGATGGGAATGTGTTGCGTAATTGTTTGCCTCTGGCTTCCTCTCTTTGAAACAATGCCATTAATGGGATACGAACGGATGGGTTTTGTTTACCACTCAAGTCCCCCAATCTCCAGTGTTTGTTAAACTATATGGAATAGCATTGAACATTTTCCCAACTACTAATGCAACCAATCTATTTCCGTGTATGCATTCCTTTTGTGGATAAATGTATTTACGTGGCACTGAAAGTGTCTAAAGGGTTTGCTTAATGTGCAAACCTGTATGTTATCGAGTTTTATTGTATTTCCTGCTCTGATTCTATGTATAGTCTGAGAGGATGTTAACCTGATTTTCAGGAAAGATCGGGAGTAAGCGAAAGAGAAAAGCAAAACCTTTTGCGCGAAAACAGTTGTAAAATTCAAGCATCTAACATATCATGGTGTTAATAAGGATCAACTCAGTGTTAGTGGTCAACCATGGTCTATCTAACAAATAAACTGCTGCACGGATGTAGGTTAAAGTTACCTGCACACTGTGGCACTCAGCATATTCTTCAGATAATTCTTACAGCCATCTTTAGAAGCAGTGAAGTAGCATTGTCTACAGGGTTGTCTTGTGTATAATCAAGCTGAAAAAGGTAGGGATAGACATCAAACTGAAGGAAAACGTGATAAATTCTTACTTCCCTCGTCTCAAGACAGATTTTTTTCTGATGATTGATTCAATATAAGCTGTTTTAACTAAGCAAAATCATTTTAACCTTAAAGTATACCTTAATTTGCAGTTTTTTGGAAAAGCCCTCATTTTTGAACGTTGTAATTATTTGAAGTCAATAAGGAAATAGAGACAGGGGTTAAAAAAGTCCCTTCGTTTTAGTTCATGAGATCACTTAGACTTAACATCATTCTGGATTGGCGAGGCACATTTGGCAGGCGGGGTAATACAAACCAAGTGGAGTGTCCAGGGAGGGCTCCAGAGCGTGGGAGATCCCTGAAAACCCAACACGAGTGGTGGAGGGGAGCTTTTGTTTTTATCAAAGCTTGATGGTGATAAGGCAATTGATAAAGCATTCCACTGATTAGCTGTTTGGTTTATTTGGTTAATGTTGCCATAGGCTAATATTAAATCTCAGAGCTTGTGATGAAATGCTATTCAGATAAATCTACTTCTTGTTTAAAAGAATTTCTGGAGATCGTGAAATGTGAGACAAATTCACAAATTATAGACTGAGGGATTCTTGAATAAATTCCTGAAAGTTGGAGGGGGTCTCTGAGTCCGAATCAGGACACTGACATGGATGAAAAGGGAAGGTCCATGTAGACGTGTGTGAGCTGTCAGAGAGATGCCCTACTTTCTACAACTGCTGTTGACAGGTATATGAACGTAAATATGCTGGGGTAGCAGACAGATGGTCCAGTCATTTCCTCCCTTTCTCTCTCAGGATACCTGGGAAATATCCGCTCTTGGAAAGAGCTGGATTCCATCAAGCTCAGCAGATCTTTATACCAGCATATCGAGAATTAGTCTATATTTATCTTTAACATATTTCAATGGTGCCTAAACCATTTACTCTTCCTTTTCAATGAAGTGTCATTTCAACAAGTCTGGGAATGCCACACAAACAGTTTGGTAAAATCTATTCTTAGAGTTTCATTGAAGGTTTATTTTAAAATAACCATACTATTCTATTATGCATTACAGACTAATATAGATGGCTAAAGTTTTTCACACAAACTATGATGTTGGCTTGTAAAAGTGTCAAAAAGTGTCAGTTTAAAAGCCAATATCACTATGAGTGACATAAACCAACCCCTATTGTGCAATAATTTTCCCAAGCTGAGATAGATATAGGCTAGATTGAGATGGTCTAGGCATGTGCAGAGGAGGGATAGTGGTTATATTGGTAGAAGGATGTTGGAGAGGGAGATGCAGGGCAAGAGGTCAAGAGGACGGCCAAAGATGAGATATATGGATGTGCTGAAAGAGGACATGAGGGTAGTTGGGGCAAGAGTAGAGGATACTGAGGACAGAGTTAGGTGGAAACAGATGATTCGTTGTGGCGACCCCTAAACTGGGAACAGCCGAAAGGAAAAGAAGAAGATAGATATAGGCAAAATTGGTTGCTAGGGTAAACAGTCTGGTTGCAATGGAGGGATCAGTGACATAATAATATGTTGCCTTCATCACTATACGTTATATAAAGAAACCCACATGTCTCTATGATTTAACAAAGCAAAGATAGAGTTCAGACAGTTTAGTTGCTAGGGTAAACAGTTTCGTTGCTAAGGGGCTGTCAGTGATGTCATAAAAAAATCTACAAAATTTGACGCCATGTTACGTCAAAGGAAAATTTTCCAGCATACAAGTCAGACAAGTTTGGATGTCCTGACAAAGTTTGGTTGCTGTAGCTCCCACAGTTTAAGAGAAGCAAAAGACAAATATTAATGTTGGCTTTTTCAAGCCAAAACAACAAGGTAAAAACATAAGCTTGCTGAGTGAGAATAATCATTGACTATGCAGTAGACAGTTTGTCCTCAAGTTCTTTGAACTGTGCCAGAGGCAGTGAACACCCCTTTACATGTTTTTACATGGAGGATTTGTCTAAAGTCAATAAACACCACCATTATTCAGCTTTGTTTAGCAGCCTTTTAAGTAAATCCAGCAAATTGTGAAAAGCAAACCCCTATGAGCTCATTTGGTAAATATATTGTTTAAACAAACTGTTTTGTTAATGCAGTAAAATGAGCTTTATGACTATTTAAAACAATGCATTTCTAATCTCAATGTATTATCTCAAGTAGGTATTAAGATCTAAATCGGTAAAAACTTAAGTAATAGATAAACACAGATAAACTTGTTTCCTTCCAGAGGCACTTAGTCTCCAATAAAAGACTGGGATCAGATTACAACAGATTCTGCTTGTTTTAGTTTTATGTTGCTGTTAACCTTTAAAAGCCTGTGGCCAAAGGCAATGTAAGGACAAAAAGATGAGGGGTTAGGATTCAACAAATTAAATTAATTAATTTTAACTCTCAAAATTGGAGATGTCTGTAAATCCTCAGGTTTCATGGTGGCATAATCCTTGTTGGCATTGACAGAGATCAGACATTTCTTGTAGTTACTGTGACAGGCGAATATTATATTGGCACAGATGGTGAAATAAAGAACCGCCCTCGGAGGAAGGCACCTTCCTGTTTGTGATGTAACTTCCATCTCAGAACGATAGAATTCAAAATATTTTTTCTATTAAATTGTCTTACTCTTTCATTTGAAGTGCGGGTCCAAACCTGAAATTCACTTACTCCCCACAGACAATGGGAGCACCGAAATTAACCATTATAAATTGCTAAAAAAGAAGATGTTTGCAGAAAGAGAACTACAATGATCGTCTTAATGTGATTAGTCAAATAGATTTGATGTATTCTGCAGGAAAGTAGAGCCAGAAATGATCGTTCTTTGGAAAAAAAGCTAAGACCAGGTCAGTTTTTGTCAAAATAATGACAGGACTTTGAATAGAGGCCAAAATTGAAGGTTATTTTGTAGTGACTTAAATAGTTTCGTCTTCATAAGCTTGTTATATGAGGCTCAATTATATGAGGGTGTGTACTCTCGAATCCCTTAAGCAGTATGCTTTTATTCTGTGGTTGCTCTATGATGAAGTTAAACTGTTCCTGATACCATCTATCAATGAAAACGGCTTACCAAAATAAAATAACAAAGAGAGAGACGGATTTACGCAATCAATATTTTGATTCTAGAGCAGGAATTATAATTAGAATCAACTCCACAAAAGGTAAAAAATAACATTCATAGCAGGAGAGGTAAAGTGTGTGTTAAAAGAAAGACCTCCTCACAAGAGTGAAATGTTGTTAAAAATTAATTTTTTATGTCTGGAAATTGAAAACAATACTTACTGATCCACAAACTAAACCAAACTTAAGCCGTTTGAAAAATTAAATAAACGAAACTAGTTAAAAAATGTTTGAAAAAAAGTCAAAACCAACTAATCTAAAAGTAAAACTGATTTTAATATTATAATCGTGAAAGAATCTGAATCTGTGACGTGCTCTGAACTCACACCGAAGAGAATTAATAGAACTATCAATAAATAAACAGCACTTAATTTCTCAGGAGTCGATCTGAGGAGGAAAAACACGGCAGCTCTCAGGTTCACCGTACTTTCTCTCACATTGAAAAGAAAGAGCAATGAATAAATTTCCAACGTTTGAAAATGAGAATGGACTTTTTAAAATGCTATGAGTGAGGATATTCATTATAAATACGCCACTTACCTTGTCCTTTCACCTCCACTATTTGATTTCCATTATTCATCGCTGAATGTAGCATATCGATTCTTTTTAGTCTGAATTGAGCGGCCATCTCCGGGGACAGATTAAGTGGTTCCCTTTTTGTTTTTTTTCCAATCAATACACTATTCAACAATTATGTAGTCATTACTTGTAATATTTCGGAGGCGATCCATAAATCAAATGAAAGTGAGGAATAAACAACGGTAGTTCGCAAACCGTAAAATTCTATTTCAAAACACTGTTTAATATCACAGGCAAGGTCATTGCTTTTTATTGTTTACATGCTTTCCTCTGTGTGGTGGGAAATCAGAGATCTCCCATTCACCCTTGAATTTCCTTTCTATCAGACATTTCCTCAACATAGTCACACCCTTGCACCGTTACCTCCTGACCCTGTGGCGTTCAGATTTTTACGACTTGTCAACGGTTGGAGCTTGCTTTCTTTGCTTTGTTTCTGGCACCTCTTCAATGCATTAAAAATAGCAGTGAAACATTTGGTGCGGATCCTATCAGTAGAGAAGAGGAGAGGGAAGGGAGCTGTACTGTAGGTTGAAATGACCCGTCCGCATGTAAGAATGATTACAGACAAGCCTCTAAAAGATAAAGCTTTTATGGTAGATTCAGATTGCACACTGCTGTTTATCATTATTTTATTTGTCTTGGCTTAAAGTGATCTTGTCTTATGAAAAAGAGAGACATCAGGCTTTTTATCTTACGTAAGATGTCTTGAGACTTCAAGTAATGGGAAACGAGTATAAACTAAAATAAAAACAGGAAGGGAGATGTTTTTGATGGATTTCTTTATTTTACTTTTTTTCTGCGACATACTTTCCAAAAAAAGATCATGCCATACTCAATAATCCATCTTCAGGTTGACTTTTAGGGCTCGAGTACGGAAAATGTGTAGAACCCTATTGTATTTGCTCAAAGTAATATTGTTTTGCAGTTTTCTGCAAATGTTTGCGATGGAATGTGCTCAAAGTCAAAGGACTGTGCTAGATATCATAGGCGAATGAAATTCCTGATCTTACACTTGTGTTGGGTACAGAGACCTAAATATAATTAATATTAAAATTGCGTACCCAAAATTGACAGGAAGTCCACTATTTTGCAAAACCTCTAAGCAAACTCCTCTTAGAGATTTGTTCTGTTAATCTACAAACTCCATCAGTCTTATCTTGAGGCATATGAGATGTTGAGTATTTTTTTACTGTTAAACTATGTGCAAACGACGGTTGTTGAAAAATCTAAATTTTGCTATAAACAGGAAGTTGTGAATAACTCAGCAAGTCCAATAGCGTTGAAATTTGCAATGCGTGTTAAAAGTCCATGTCTGAATAAATCTATACAGGAACCCACTGTGTTATTTAAAGCGCCACCTAGTTTTCTGCTGTTTTATACTGCTATTTTAGAGTTTTTGAAGCACATGTTTGAAATACGAGAAAGACCTGCAAAATATTCCATTGAACCATTCCCTTCCAAAACAGACAGGAAGTCAGTTATTCAGAAATTTAGTAAGAAATTTAGAAAGTATATGCATTGTATTTTAACAAACTCCTCCTAGACATTTCATGTGATCACCATCAAACACTTGCAGTCTCATCTAAATGGGTCTGCAATGTTCGTTGAACAGTTGGCGGATTGCTGAGTTTCGATGTTTCACCATGAAGAAGGTCGTTAATAACTCGGCTCTACAATGTCCGATGGGGATGAAACTTGTCACATGTGTAAAGATACCATGCCTGAACATATCGATATGGCAACTTTCATTATCAGTTATAGCTCTGCCAGGTGGCCACAGGAAATGGAGCCTTCACCATTGATAAAGTACTTTTTTTTACCAATATTGACGTGTGATACAAACTTTTACAAAACGATAACAGAAGAGTTTTAATTTCCATACAGAGTGCCACCAGGAGATAATTGACATTTTATATTCAGATTTTAATAATATTAGTTACCGTAACTATCAGCCCTCATTTTTTTCACAACTTTTACCAGCTCTCTCTTGAATACATCCTGTAAATTAGGATTGGTCAAAGTGCAAAAAATTCCCCAGGGGGTAATGGCGCCTGAGGTGCTTGAGCCCTTTGACAACAATTACAATTAGAACAGATAACAATTACTTGAGAGCGTCAACCCCTTTCTAAAAGAATGTTAATAAACGTATTTGTCCGGTTTTGGGGTTGTTTTCAAAGGTCTAGTGGATACAAATGGAACACAATCATAAATCAATTTCACTTGAAGCAGGGACTTATCAGCTTTATTTAAGGCTGTCAATTCTGTTCAAAATGGTGAATGCAAAATAGTGTGCTGCTCAAGATCAGTAGATACTCATGCTAAAGTGGTCAATTTTGCAGCAGAAAACACATGGTGCAGACACATCACTCTTTTCATCCCTAATGACAACTGTGAGCCTTTATGTCTGCATCATCCCCCTCTGTGCATCCTATAGCTCTACTTCTGTGCATCCTTGGCCCATTTACAATTACTGGTTAGTGATGCACTTCAAGGATGGCGATGGCTGGCTGCACCCAATTTTAGAAAAATATGATTTGATTTGCTTGTGCCATATTGTCAGTATTACAAGCCAATCCTACATCATCTGCACCCCTTGAATCTGTCAATATATAATCTTGTGGCCCTGGGAGATTATAAATCCCCTAGACACACACTTGTAGTATCTTGAAGTGCTTAATATGTTTTTGTTTTTTTTTAATTTTGCTTTATTTTCACTGTAGACTGTGTACTAATATGAGTATGGTGTCTCATTGGTTTCAGAAAAAGTGGTGGGAGTCTTAAATAGGGCATAACATCTTTAAAGTTGTCATGAAGTGGTAGCGTGTACGTTTTAGAAGTGGCCAAGTTCATCAGTTACCGTGAATCTAGAAGCTTCTAGAATCTAGAAAAGAGTGCAACTTGGATTGAAATTATTTGAAACAGAGGAGTCATAAGGAACTTCAGAACATAGCGACAGAAATACCCAGTTCTATTTATATCAGATGCAGCTATTCAGAGAAAAGTTATTCCGCACAAAAGCAATTATGGCTACTGGAGGCTTAATCAGTAGCAAATTGTTGAAGGACGCTTACCCTATCACCCCAATGGAATATCTCACCTATTAAGCACTAGGCACTAACGCCTACCATAAGGAAGTGAAATATCTGGTTCTATTAGCTGTACAATTGGTGACATTACTGGTGCAGTGTGAAATGGGCTTTGGGTTGTAGCTCACAAAACTGATGTGAACCAGTTTTACTGAGTAAAAATGGTAAAATATGACATTGTTCACAGGAAGGGGATCAAATGTGGAAAAATGTCTCTCAGACCACTTCACTGCATCTCTCAAAGGCACATTGTTGAGGGAAAAAGAGCTTCCAGAGATTAACCGTCCTTTAATTATTTCAGCTCAGAACTTTGTAGGTGGCTAAATAATGTGAAATAGAGTTTTACTTGAGGGGGAAAATAAAGTCTTTTAAAGTTATAGAAGTTTCAGCCTTCAACACCCGCCAGGAACAGAATTGTGTTTGTGCTTGCAAAACTTCAGAGGATATGAAAGAAATAATGTTAGAAATGCAAGGTTCACGATGCATCATTTTACAGACTTCAAAGCAAACCTTTTTCGATATACTTTTTTGTGTGCTTTTCAAGCTTCGTCATCTGTTTAGTGAATTAAACAGACACCAATGCTGAGATTTAAAAACTCCTTTATTTCTGTAATTCTGCATATTCGTAAGGCAAGAATGTTTAAGGAAACATTTTGCACACTGTTAATGATGACCGTATTTTCTGGCACTAATATTGCTTTCTAAACCAAAGAACTGGTTGAATAGGAAGACTCTTATTTCAAGCTTTACTTATAATTAACAATAGCTTTGGTGTATGCATGCTTCTAAATATGAAGCCAAAGGCAATTTTCATTTTGCATTTGGTGTGAATGAACAGGTCACCTGCAGTTTTTATGGGCATATGTATCACATATGTATGGAAACCGATTTCTGGCAGGTCGCAAAAAATGGCTTAAAAAGACAAATTTTGAGATAGAAATTGAAAAACTTACAAAAGATTACATTTTGAGATACAAAAGTGGAAATTTTGATATAAAACATAATTTTGAGATTTAAAAAAAGGAAATTTTGAGATACAAAAGAAGAATTTTTAAGATAAAAAGTGGATTTTTTGAGATAAGTCAAAATTTCAAGGTAAATTGTGGAAATGTTACATCGAAATGCTGAGATACAAAAGTGGAAATTTTAAGGTGAAAGAGTACATTTTAAGATTAAAAGTAGAAATTATATTTTTGAGATACAAAAGTGTTGATTTTTATGTAAAAAATTTTTTGCAATAAATAGTGGAAATTGTAAGATAAAGTCAAGTATTTTTGAGATAAACAGTCAAAATTTCAAGATAAAACTGTGGAAATGTTGACTTCATTCAATTTAGCAACTACAGCAGCTAGAAAGTCATTACTCCCCTTCTCCATCAGCCACACCGGCTCCCCGTACAATACAGAATCAAATACAAACTTCTACTCTTCATCTTTAAAGTATTCCATGGAAACGCTCCCTCTTATTTAACCGATCTCATTTGACCCAACACCTCAGTTCACATTCTCAGATCTTCTGACATAGATCTCATGCTTCCTTTGGTGGCACAGCTTTCAGTATCTCTGCAGCCACTCCCAGCTCCTTTCCCTCTCAGCTCTATGAACTTACCTCCATCCAAATGTTCAAAACATAGTTAAATACCCAACTGTTTAATGCTTGTTTCTCTAATGAGTGATATATTCTCTGTTCTTCATTGTACATTGTATCCATATTTGTAATTCCTCATGTCATGTTTGGTGTTTTGCCTGGATCTCTTTTCTGTCATTTTTTATCTTCTATTATTATTAGTATTAATTCCACCTCATTATAAAGCAACCTTAAGTCTTGAGAAAGTCGATAAGTAAAATATACTTTTTTTAAATACAATAGTTTGACCCATTTAAAAGTCCTTGTTTAGTCATATGTGGACATTTCAGATATTCATATTAAATTATTTTGAGTTGATGATCCTTCTATAGCCTACAGTCTATATTCAAACTGAACATATAGTACTTTAATGACCTCTTTCTGTCTAGTTCTGGAACATGTCTGGGTACAATGAATTGCATTTATGGTTTGATGGTGTGAAGTCAAGATAAATGTTTAATGATGTAGAATTCAAGTAATGAAATCACCATTTTCTGCTAAAGCAATCAAAACTCATCATGAATAGATCTTTAAGTGTTTAGGGTATTTTAAATAATAGCTATCGTTATCATTTTGCGCATATCATTTTGTGCAGGATGTGTTAAACCGCGTACCCTGACACTTATGTAGGACAGGATGTGGAATGAAGACTGAGCGAGTTTGGCACAGAAAAAATAGAACGTTGTCAATTACAAGAATTAACTTGTACTGAACTCACCTATTCAAGAGGCATCCTATACAATTGCTGTAAGGTGTGTGCTGCGACATTTAATGGGCCTTTGTTTCATGTCATACTGAAAAAAGGAAATTTCCATTTGAAATATTAAAGCATTTAAATGGTGTGAGTTGAACTCATGACGCTTGAATTGTTCTTTTGCCGCTTGACAAAAGAAAGTTGACCTCAGTTGTGGCACTTCTTTATTGTATACCAAACATAAGGCTACTAACAAATGATATGTTTCAGATTACAACGTTTGTTCAGAAAACATTACAATTCTAAAAGGTTGTATGTATGTCAAAATTCATGAAAAAAGTACCGTATCAATGTTAACTTCCAGTGGCCACCTGGTGGCGCTATAACCAAGAGAGTAGTTGTAATTCAATTTTTAACATGGTACATTGTGGAGCAGACATTGTTTGACTGAGTTTTTTTTTACAACTTCCTGTTTATGGTGAAATAGGACACGAGCAAAAGTCGCCAAATTTCATTCAATGAGAAACTGATTGAGTACCATTATCTGAAACATTTTATCGGCGCTATAGAGCCATTTTGGTTCGGTATTTGAGCCTTATGTTCCAGAATATAGATCACCTGCATATGCTATATCAGATATAAAATCTGCATATGCTCTATACAATCAGGATGGACTCCGTATTGTCACAATGTGATGACCATGGTGATCAACATTTTTCGTTTGAGATAGCACAGTCAATTTGTGCTAACACTGTAATAAGCAGTCCATGCTATTCTTTGATGTTGCAGAAATGGAGAATCATCGAAGCAGGCAACTTGTTTCTAATCTCCTGCACCAATTTTGAATTTCTGCCATAGTTTGGAGTCTGTAGATAACAATACTTCTTGTAGTATCCTGCCTTCTTCCATCTTTGATGTAAACTACATTCAGAGATGGTTTTCACCAGTTGTAGCAGCGACCATTTGTTTGACTATTGGTTGCCAAAGTGCTTTGAAATGGCTGTTTCAAAAATTAGAATCCACCCGAAGAACCAGAGTGCAAGGATCTGCTGCTGAACCAACTGGCACACTCATCTTCCTACAATTCTTTTCAACCAAATTCCCATCTGCCTTTGTTCCCCTTATTTTTTGGGGGTATAAAGACCTATCTTCGTTGCTCAATTATCTACTTATGTTCTGACTCAAGTTCGACCTTTTCTTGTTCACCCTAGGCCTGTCTTTGACTCTATTACTCTATTCCTATTACCTCACATGTTAAAAATATTACAGCAGAAAAAAATTAGTTTAACTATTAAAGTTTTTTTTTTTTGTAATAATAATGACCTTCACGACAACTGTCAGCCAATGACACTTTGTCCATGATTTCATAGAGACAGCAATCATAAAGACCTTTAAACTTGACGCTCCTTATAGTTATGGTTTCGACCAAGACAATCATAAACCAAAAGACAAATAAGGCAAATTTCCAAGTCACTGTGTAAATTTGGTTGTCACTTTTACAACTTTTCAAGACGCTAAGTATCAAAGCTGCAAAAGCACTTGTTTCTTTTAGGTTTCTTCTTCCTTTCCTTCCATTTCTGCTACTATATCAATGGCAGCCCATAGAGCATTTTGCAGGAAATGTTGACACTGTTAAAAGTCTGATTATACCACACCCAACTGGACTCTGTGCTTATGTTTATGCAAATAGCTTTTCAACTGCAAGTCATAGAACCTATGTAAATGCAAATTCCTTGGCTCAAGACAAATAGATTAGGCTATGTGATGTCATTTTATGCCATGACAGTTTTCCACCCGTTTTCTATTTTGCGTCTAGAATTGAACTCCTCCAAGGCTGTTCGTCCCGTTTTCACTGAATTTGATCCACATCATGTTATGACTGCGGTAAACACAAGTTATGGAATTAAAATCTTTTTGAAAAAATTTAAATGCAATAAAGTGCACAGATTTCCTTCGATGTATGGAAACCTTCTTGCCTCTGTCAGGGAACGGGGGATTACACCATCCTAGAGATTTTGGTGCAGTGGCCCCTAGTTGTCTGTATGAAAAATGATATTTGGACTTTTACCTCCTGAGACAATTTTATCTTTGTCTTTCAATCTATCTGGGAAAGCCAGGTCAAAATATATTGGCCATTTTTAAATGTCCAAACCAATAAAATTACAAAAGTAGTCGTCCATGTTTGGCACCAAAAATGCTAATAGCTTTTTTTGCTTCACAAAAGGCCTGTCTTGACTGGGATTGATATGATTTTTGCCACAGTTGACTGAACTTCCTGTCCACTAGATGTAATTAGGTCAAAACCTTCCTTTTTGTCTAATTCTCACTAAGAACATTCTCAGACCTTTCTGGCGAAAAGAAATGACAGTTTTCTTTCAACACCATGGCGATTTGTTGGCATTGTGTCAAGTGTAATTTGAAGCTGTTTCTAGACAACCAATTGTCAAATTGGAACCAAACTTGGTGCGAGTCATCAGCACCAATTGCTGACCCTAAAACTTAAGTTGGTAACAGCGCCACCTAACGGCCAAAAATCATATACATTTAATAGCTCTCAAACCATTTGTGTAATTTGTATAATCACATTGAAATGTCTGCATCATTGCTTTGCAGTTCATTGTAGTTTGTACCCGAATATAAAGCATATTTTGTCCGTTTTGACCATATTGACCCCACCCATTCACAAACACATCCACTGAATGTTTTTTGCGGGCATCAGGGTGGAAGAGTTTATTCTGTGAACAGGAAGTGACTTAGAATGAAACCTTTTATGTCTTTGCTTGACCCAAATCAGTGTATAACATTGGGCTTAAATTTGTATTGTGTTTTCACATTATTTATTGTTATGCTGACACACATTAACCCTGGCACATCCTCATTTAACTCATCTGTGTAGTTTTCAATTGTAAGCAGTACTCTCTCATAGGTTGTCATGCAAGGGTTTACCCAAGTTCATGTGGTTTTATGCCTCACAGCTTTGATCAATCTTTAAATCTTTACAGCAGTGGATCTATTAATGCAAGGAACGTTCTTTCATCTTCATTCATTTATCAGAACTTGATTCTGATCAGCTGTCTCAACACTGATAAGTCTCTCTTCTTGTAATTTGTGTTAGAAAATCTAAATGTGGTGTTTGCAAGAACATTTTACTTCCTCTTTGTAAATGCTGACAGCCTTTTTCAGGCCAGTGTTGTGCCAGACCAGACATGAACATAAGTTTTCTTGTTTGTGCTGAAATTCAGAGATGTTGTTCATAGTTTGTAACAATTTACTGAATTAGTTGACAAATATTCAGTTAGCAATCTATAAGATTTTTCAAGAAAACACACTGCATGACCCCTTTAAAATACAGTTTAAGTAAAGAATGTTATGTGAATTGGGAACTAAATTTAATTGTACCTCTGCAGCATTTATTATTAAGGTTCTTCTGGGAGTTATGATGCATGGATATTATATTATTTAAAGGGATTGTGCACAGAGGAAACAAAAATGTGATCTTTATCTATCTTCCAATAAGAACTGATTGAACAATAAAGGCAGCACAAAACCCTTAGAAGTCTCTGTATGCTCTGGTGCCAATCACACGGGCTGTTTTGAATTTTGATAAAAACAAATGTATTTTTCAAAAATGTTATCATTTTTCATATTTTTGGTATTTTTTCATATCATTATGCTATAGTAATTAATATATTAATTTTTCATATCATTATGTTAAAGTATATATTAATATCTTATTGTGTAAGAAAATGCCACAATATTATATTATTCAATATCTTCTTATACCCCTGTAAAAAAAAAAAAAACAAAAAAAACTACATGCAAACGAAATTGTTTACAACCATAATAAAGTGCACCACTATAAATACATGCAGATGTTGGGGTTGTTGACATGTGGTCAGGACCCACAAGAAACTTGACAGTGCATGACAGGAAGTAAATAAAACGGAGAATATAAACATGTGTTTCAAGAATGGTGGCATGTAACCACCAGATATAACAGCTAGTGTTTATAGGGACTTTTTTTTGCTCAAATGTTGCACCAATATTAATCCATCCCAGATAAAAAAAAGACATCAGTGCTGCTTATCTGTTATCTTTTTCTATTGTGAATGCCTTTGAAAGGGCAGCATTTAACTGGCATCGTTCATAATTGATCTTCAAAATGTCACTTCAAGATACTGCAGAGAGAGTATGTGCCAAAAAAAAGTTTATTTATTTCAATAGTTTGCTGAAACGGTTATATTAGTTCACTACACACAATGCCAATTATTTAAAGCCCTCTTTTGATTCCATTTCAATCATTATGGATTAAAGTGACCAATAAAGATGTTTCAAATGTACTGTATTAATTACCTTTTGCAGTAATTGTAGCATAAAGGTGGGAGGCAACACGTTGAGGAAGTCCAAGCTGCTTTGATATTGGCCATCAGCTTGTCTGCATTGCGGAAAATCTCTTCACTCAATTTCCTCTTGACAATAGCCCACAGATTTTCAATGGCGTTTAAGACCAATCACGCACAGTTACTCCATGTCAAACCAGGAACTGCAAAATCCTGATGGAAAATAAAATACTCTCTGAAAAAACGTTGCTGTGTGAGCATTAGCTTCTTTTGCAATTGTCTTTTGAGCCATTTTCTCCTTGTGGAGGGTGTCAATGATGGTTTTCAGAACAACTGTCAAGTCAACAATCTTCCACGTGATTAATTATGTTAATTAGCTGACTAGATTGAGACATAGTGAGAATGCAATGTTGGTCTTTGTAAAGATTAAAGGCTTGAAATGTTCCGTATTTGTGTGTAGTGAACTAATACAACATAAAAACGTTTAAACAAATTGCTGAAATGCACGGACTTTTCTTTGAGATTCTAATGTTTAGGAATGTACTAGTTGAATCAGAACATGCCTAGAGTGTTCATGGGAGTGTCCATGAGACTTCCTTGTTCATTTACCTTGTAATTTATATTTAGGTAAGTCAACAAAAGTATTTCTTAAACTATATATATGTGAGTTTTATAAACACGTATGTCAAAGTTTGCAGCTGTATTGACGTTCTCCAGATCACACGACCCTGCAAACCCAGTTTAGCTTAGTGCTTCAGGCTGTGGGAAGATTTATGCTTCGTTTAGATGACCTGATTTAATGACAACTTTCCATATTTGTCATGTGTTGAGTTTTACACACAAAGCAGACATTGTGCACATGCTTGTCTACAATATGTCTGAAAGGCCTGTAGGCAGGATAATATGGTGACATTTTAAATACAGACCATTTAGAATAGAATAGATCTTTATTGGTATATCACAGGTATACGAATCGCAGGTACAACGAAATGTAGAAAGTACTCTCCAACCTGTGCTTCATTCATTCGGTCTGTACGATAAGGTAAACTATATATACACATTACTATATACAGTGGTACCCTCAGATACGAAATGAATCCGTCCCGTTCCAAAAACAATAATTCCATAAAGAAATTAAATTAACACATTAAACATCTTAATCGTATTTTATATTTTTATTTTTTGCTTTATATCCCTTTTAGCTGTGACTGTTTCGTCCTTTTAAAGCCTTTTTGAGGTTCAACAAAAGCTTTTTGAGGACTCTACTAACTAAATGAAAATGTTACATAAGGTTATTCTTAGTAATACCTGAGCTTTCATATTGTAGACCCAAGTATAACATGAAAGTGGGCCAGCAATTCATTTCTAGCCATTGTCAAGGGAGAGACAGGCCCAGTCCAATCATTGAAGTGATTCTGTGACCGGCGCAATTCACTTTTACATGAATAGTATTTAGGCCCATCTGGATATCCATTATAGAGTAACAGAAGGTCACAAATTCTTTGTACTTATGTCAGAACCACAGATTAAGTACCCGAATGCTGATCTTGCAGAGAAATATTAAAACAAACAAACACTATAATTCCACCGATTCCAGTAGCAGCATGACTCAGCTTAGCTCTTATCACCACGGTTGGCCTTTGTGTTTCTACCAATGCCCAGTACAATATTCGCTTTGAGTGGGCTTATTTTAGATCCCATTACGTCATTTTTGTTCTGATGGACACATCATAAAAACAAAGAAATGCACAACTCTGCCAGAGAAACCAAAAGTAAAAGCAGATTCAGTACTGAGCACACAACACAAAATCAAGAAAGCTGTCCAAAGAATGGTGCTTTTTTTAATCGTTTTTATGTTTAATTGTTTAATGTCAGTAACTTTATACAGATTATTTTTCCACTGTCATGCAAATATTTATGAAACAATAATGTCCATTAAGAGGAACAGAACTCAGCATTGCAATGTCCATAGAACCAGGAAGTCATCCACTTAATCGCATCAAGAGGACAGCGAACCCAGAATATCTTTACTGAAGAGGTGGTAGTGGAGGAACAGGAGTAGCGGACCAGTCAGTGGATGCAATGCAAAGATGGTGAAACCCAGCGAGAAGATTAGGAGAATCCAGATTGCAGAAGCCACCTTTAGGCAGGGGAGTGTAAACCGTAGAACTTACAATGAAAAAAGTAAAGGCTAGAGATGTGGAATCTAGATAGATGTTATACTCAAGCAAAAAAGCTAACACTAGATTGGATTCCTGTCAAGTTACCTTTGAAAAAGGAAGTCGTCCCCTTGGGTGTTGGGTCAGGAAGACAGTGAACACGTGATGACTTCACTGGAGCAGAGGTAAATAGCAGAAAGTACCAGAGGAACCATAGCTGACTGGTGTGTAGATGCATTATGGAGATGGAGAAACCCAGCAAGGACATCAGGTGAATCCAGGTGGCATAATCCAATTCTGTAGAGTCAGGGGAGTGTAAACCGTAGAACTTACAATGAAGAAAGGTTAAGTGAAGGCAAGAGATGTGGATTCTAGATAGATGTTATACTCAAGCAAAAAAAGCTAATCCTCGATTGGATTCCTGTCAAGTTCGGGACTGATTACCTTGGAACCAGGAAGACGGTGAACACGTGATGACTTCACTGGAGAAGAGATGAGTAGAAGAAAGTACGAGAGGAACCGTAGCTGACTGATTAGTAGATGCAATGTGGAGATGGAGAAACCTAGCAGAGACACAGCATGGAGCTTAGGAGAATCCAGATGGCAGAGACCAATCACGGAGAGTCAGGAGGGTGTGATCCGTGGGACTAATGAGGAAAGGGGAAGTGAAGGCATATAAAGTAGAAGTGCAGATGGGAACTGTACACTGATTGGGTGAGGAGGAAACAATTAGATTAGACACAGGTGTGGTGGATAATTTAGTAAATAATTGGAGTGTCACAGAGAAATGAGAGAAGAGCCTGCTAACAGCACAACCATAACAACTTTATCTCATAAATACATGAAACCCTTGCCTGACTATTGACTGAGAAGAAGCTCATGCATTGTATAAAAGTTGGGGTTTAAGGTATGAAAAGACTTTGTTTGCTTTTACAACTACAAATACAGCTGTAGAGACACTGTTTAATATAACTGTTGAACACAAGCTCACAGAGTTATTTTACAAGTGTTCCTATAACAAATGTTGGACTCTAGATAGACGTCATACTCAACCAAACAAGCTAATCCTGGATTGGATCTGTGTCAAGCTCAGGACTGATTACCACCAGAGTCTTCTTCAATGTTGCATTGGAGCAGTCTTTCCAGGTTTTTTTGTCGTGTGAGTCTGATCTTTTATTTTATGTTCGCTGTCACACATTTGCCGTAAACAGTGAGTACAGTTTGTGCCTGGAATGCACTGCAAAGCTAAACTGCTTTCAAGGAGGCATCAGAAATTGGGGAAGGCTTGATCCATTCTTTGAAATGTACAAACATTTGGGGATTTTTCTAGAGTATGATCCCCTTCACTTATGTGAGGTTCAGACTGTAAGCAACCCTATGACTTTATTGCAAATGGATTATGTTTGATGTAAGTCAGAATGATTGTAAGTCAAGGTAAAGTTGAGGAACATACAGAGGACCTAATCTATCACAAGCAAAAGAAAGACAGTAGTTAATGACGAGTTTTGTTCCAAAATGCTGTAAATGTGAAATGTATCAAATCCAAAGGATTTTGTATGAAAACTGTAATAAATCACAATGAGCCTCAAAAAAAAAGTGGTCAGTGTAAAGAGCATGTTGATGTTCTTATTGAAGAAGATAATGAATATACATCAGATATCAAGTTTTTTAAAAAAAAAACCAAGGACGTGACTTTGAATAGAATTGGCATTTATTATGTTTTAAGAACCAAACAAATTTTTTCTTATCTTTTAATGTAGTCATTGTTTACATGTATATTCCCGTATCTCTAACGTCTTCTGGGAAAACTTTCCACAAGAAACTCTGACATATTTCATTAAAAGTTGTCACAAAGCAGTCAGACGAGTACCATTATTTTGGCAACCAAAACTAGATTCATATAGTGGATTTAAGTGGCAGTTGTTTCTCCAGACAAGATATTCCATCTGAGACTATGTATTTAGTGATGTAGGTTCACTGCCGTGAAAACATACCAAAACGCTCTTTTTTCTTAAAATAAAGGTTGAATATGTGAGTTAATGAAATTTAAATGAAGTTTGAAGATCTGTTTCAATGGACTGCAATGAAATTTCACAAATGGCTTGTTGTCACAGTACCACACTGGAATTCAATGAGCTCCTGAGAGTGGTCTATCTTTCACAACGAATAGTCTGAATTTTAGGACTTTTATTTTAGTGCTGTTTATTGGTGAATTGAACGTGAACAAATCTGGTGAAATGAGCTGAAAGTCTCTTCCTCTCAGACTGATAAACACTGAGACGTCAATTGTGTGAAAATGGGGCAGAACATGCCACTCATACAGATTCCATGCTGGGTCATGTCTGATCTAGCTCAGCCCATCAGGGGGTTTTGTTATCATACGTTTCATTCAAATGAGAACTCAATATACAAGTTTTTAAAGACACACTGGTGTGCGAACATTGTCATCATAATTATATATGAGTCACATTTTGGAATGATATGTGATATTCTAACTGTCGCTGTCATCACCTGTTTTTCCTCAGGGGTTTTCAGGAGTTTCCACCTGTTTCCATGAAAAATGTATTGCTCTTTCTGGTATTTAGATAGGAAGTTAAATATTGTTGATTATATAAAAAATGTGACCATGATGCAACATAATATCTCAACCTAGTACTAAACTGTTAGCTTTACTTTATAATTGCTACATTCACACTTTAATTTACCACAGATTAAATTAAAGATTGGAATTAAAACTAAGGTTTTTAAAAAATACAGAGCATTAGTAAAGCACTCAACATTTTGTTTAAAGACCTAGCACTAGTGAAATTGAGATTAGTCTTGCTGTGCAAAGGTTTTAGAAAGACATGAAAAAATGTTAAAAGAAATTTAAATTATGTTTGTTTATTTTGAAAAGAAAAATCACTCTATAGTGCCACCTAACATGTTACAGCTTATAACGCGCTAACAGTAAGTCGTAGGCGAAAGAAATTTGGCACACGTTTAGGGTACAAAGACTTTAATACAAGTTTTATAGATTGCTTTTCCAAAATCAACAGGAAGTCGGTTATTTTGAAAACCTAAAAAAATGACCATTAAATACTTTATTGGTCACCCTCTTATAGAAATTGTATCTGTGCATCTCCAAACTATTTCAGTCTTATCTTAGGGCACAGGAGAGTTTAATCGAAAAGCTTTCTTGACTTGTTCATTTATGTGAGCACGGCGGCCATCAAAATTTCACCATAAACAGGAAGTGACAGCCGTGCGGTGTCTGATCGGGTTCAAACTTGCCATGGGTGTAAGGGTGGAACAAATCTATATTTACAGCCTGCAGTCAGTTATAGAGCCACCTAGTGGCAACATGGAATATCCATTTGCCATTTTATATCCATTTTATACTGTATAGTGTTAGATAGTAGTTTATAAAGTGTTTAAAGTACATGTTTGAAATTTTTAAGGGATTAAAACCAACAGGAAGTCAATTATTTTGTATAAAACCTCTAAAAAATGGATCATTATCGAATGTGTCTAGCATTACATGAAGAGACAGAGGGATGTGAGAAAGCTGCTTCTACATAAGATCTGTGGTTGGTTCTCCAGGATGCTCTATGAACCAGCGGAGTTCTGTGAATTGTGTGCAAGTGTAAAGAGTTGGTACTGTTTAGAAGGAAATGATTCCTCACACCCAATATTAGTTTGACAACACCAACAATAAATTCATACTAACAACAAAATCAGGTTCAAGTACTTTTTATGTTACTTTAAAAAAATAAAATCCCCACAATTGGTGTTGCCTAAAGAAATGTTCAACTTATTTAGACATCAGTGAGGGCATTTTGTTTATCTGGTACATTCTCTTTTGTCTTCATCAAGAATCTGCTGCAGAAGATCTCTATAATTGATTTAATCTCAGCCTGAAGCCTCATATCCCTGGCCCCCATTTGTGTTATGATGAACACACAGCCAAACATTGCTCTTTGCCTCTTCCTGATATAAAGAGCATTTGATCAGTCTGCAGGAATTATGTTCTGGAGCTTCACTTGCCATGCTGAATTAAGCCCTTTGATGCCGTCAAAGTAACTGCTTTGAAAACCATGAAGAGAGTGAATGGAGAAGCCAATGGACATTTTTAATGTAACACTGGGATCGATTTGCGCACTAATGTTCAGTCGTTAAGATGTTATTAATAATTTAGAGCTGTAGTTGCTTTCTTTAATGACTTGCAAACCGCTGCTATGCGACACATTGTCAAAATGTACCTCGGACACAAAATATTGACATGTAAATCAAGCTGCCAAAGGTGTTACTCTAGGTATTGAAAGCAGAGATCCTATTGTGCAGCTTGAATAGACAGAACAAAAACACAATGGATGGTAAAGGGAACAGATCAGATACAGGCCGCCTCCAAGGTGAAGAAGAATAAGTAGTGTTGGAAAAGCTCTTCTGAAACAAGAGCTTTGTTGATGACACTCTTGTAATTAATAATATTGTGACATATGCACTTGTTATTTGACACTCTCAGAAAAAAAGAACCTCAAGGAACAGTTTTATCAACAACTCTTGGTACATTTAAAGTCTTAGAGCTACTTTTTAAAGCTACTGTTAAGTACTAGCTATAGTATAACTGTAAATTTAAACTTAAGCTAAAACTTTGCTCAAGCTAAAATCACATACTGTTATGTTCAAAAGTTTACACACATTTTCTGATTTCTTGGCTATTTTTCAGAAAATATCAATGATGATGCAAAAGCATTTTCTCTACTCATGGATAGTGGTTGGGTGAAGCCATTTGTTGTCACACAGCTGTGTTTACTCTTATTTAAATCATAATTACGATTTCCAAGTGACCCTGATCAAAAGTATATAAACCCCAGCTCTTAATATTTAACTCGTTAACAATATGGAAAACAAGCCTCAAAATATCTGGAACAAAGTTTTTTAAAGTGATGACACCAAAATGTAACTATTTGTGCACAACCATTAACACTACATTTGGAGAGAAGTCAATATAAACTGAACCCCATCCTCACTGTGAAACACGGAGTTGGGTCACCGGTGTTTTAGGGATGTCTAGCTCCAAAAGCACAGGAAACTTGGTAAAAATTTATGGGAAGATAAATGCAACAGTAATCGAAGGATACTGGAGGATACTGGAAGCTGCACATGAGAGGTTACTGGACATTCCAACAGGCCAAGTCCACAGAACAAAGTGAAGGTTCTGGAGTGGCCATCTCAGTCTCCTGAGCTCAATATCATTGAACATCTTTGGGGGGGAACCCCAAAGACAACCCAATAATTTAGAAGAGTTGGAGGCTTTACCAACAGACAATATAAAGAACCTCATTGACAACTACCTCAAGAGACTTCAGGCTCTCATTGATGTTAAAGGGGGGAGTGCTGGGGTGTGAAAACTTTTTTATCAGTTTCTGTCATCATTATGATTTAAAAAGAGTAAATACAGTTGTTTGACAGTAAATGGCTTCATCCAACCACAATGAGTAGGAAAAATGCTTTTGTGTAATCATTCATATTTTCTGAAAAACTGCCAGGAATTTTTGAAACTTATGAGCACAACTCTAGACTCATTATAATCAATTTTTTACTTGAAACTGAAAGTATCTTTTGTGCATATTGTGTTTGGAAAGAAACTAAGTATGTGACATTGATGCAAAGTGCAATAATATATTTATTACATATCTTTTTCAAAGAAAGGAGTGAATAGAAAGGTTGATGATGAGCACAGACCATTTTAGGAAAAGTGGGAAATGCAGTATTTCTTCACTGAGCACAGAAGCACCCTGACGTGTCTTCTTTGCAAAAAAATATTAAGAGATTTGAAAACAATGGAAAACACATCTTGGTAGAATGCCCAATTTATAACTCCACGAGGAGAAGGTACCTGACTGGGCGAGATCAAAAAGAAATCTATGCTAACCCAAAATGGTTAATTAATTTTTTACCAAGGTCAGTGATGGAAATTATAACTTAAATTTGATTTTTTTTTAAGTTTTAAATCACATTTATCGAGCTTTCAAATTGAAATGTTAACAAAAATTAAAATAGAGATCAGATATCAAAATAAAGATGCTGTCAGATGCTGTCTTTAAAAAGAAAAGGAAGAAAACAATAGAATTTTTATATAATGCTTTTATTGTGGCTTATATGTGGCCTAACCTCACACAGATTCTGCCTCTAGCGGCCCCTGGGTTTATTGAGTTGAGACCCCTGATGTAAACAATGGTGGCTTTTTTTTGTTAATAATAATAATAATAATAATGCTTTCAATTTACAAAGCATTTTTCCAGACACTCAAAGACACTTTACAATTTTTAGAGCATTTTTCATTAACTCAACATTCACAAAATGGCCCTGGGGAAAGTCTGAAAGAACGTGGCGGCCATTTCGCTCTTATGGCCTCCTGCCCAGCACCAAATACACCCCGCCAGTCTCACACATCCATACTGGGCAATGCAGGTGAAGCGCCATGCAGAATGGCGGAATGGACTGGCGGGAGAATTGAACCGCCAGCCCTTCGGTTATAAGACGACCAACTCCACCAATATGCCACTTGCCGCCCCAATCCAGCCCTTGGTGATAAAATGTAGCTCAGTTTTCGTCTTTATCAAGTAGCATTGGCTTGTCTAATTTAGCCAGTTTTAAAGTGAGAAGATAGTACTTTGTCACAAAACAGCTAAGATTTTATAGTAACTCTCGTGACTGTCTAGACTTTCGGGGAATACAGTAACCCATTCAGAAGGAACGCATTGTGCTGTTATAAATAGCTTGTGTAAATTCTCAATTAACTGTTCATAACTCTCTCTGCACCAACGCTTTCTGAGAGAGCAGGCAACTCTTGGGATTTTATTGACATCTCCAGTCACAGCCTGAACTCCACAACATCGAGGCTCAGTCCTCAGTCACGCTCCTGACTCGTTTGCTGTGACTTTTTAAGTTCATTTGCATATTTTGTTTTCCCAAATCCACCACAGTCCCTGTGAGCAGTCCAGGGCCACTTCCTGTTTCAAAGGGGCTGGAAGGAAACAAGCACTCGTGAGACCGAGAAGACCCTCCATCTGCCAAAATAGTTGGGGAGATGGAGAAAACAGTGATATTTTAGACATGATCTGCATTAAGCTGAGCAAGATTTTTAATAAAATGAGTGTGTTTTCTGTAGTGTTGTACCTCCGCTCGCTCCAGGTGTCAAATTAAGAACTGTTGCTCCACATGCTTTTTGTTGAAGTAAGCATCAAAATGCTTTCTTCTTTTATACTGGTAAGCCTTTAACTTGTTTTTCTTTAACTGTCTTTTTTTCTCTAAATGGGCATTTGTACAAGGGCAATGGGGTTTTCGACTAGTCAGTATTGCTGTCACAAATATGCTTCATAAAATATTGATTTAACGGCAGATTTATCTTATGTTGAGCCGGGTTAATGAACTGAACAGTAGTTCAAGCAACTCTGTTTAAGTTTCTAAATTGATCTTGATTGCCTTATGGTAGAGAGTCCATAAAGTGTTTTTGTAATGGCCATTGATTGGTCCTTGGAAATATCATCAGGGTAATTTATGCCCTTGCATTTACAGCAAGGATAAAGCGATGTCTCATAACAGTGACCTTCAATTATCTCTCTCTAAATGTCAAAGCATCCAGAGGTGTTTGAGCGCAATGTTTTTCATTGATTTGTATTCAATACCAAACAGAGGCAATCCTTCCCTGTTGCAGTGTGTCCGTAAACTTCTTCAACTTCTACCTGTTCATATTTTAAATACACATTCAAATATTTTTTCATGTGAAAGCATGTCTGAAGCATTTTTTTCTCATCATT
This sequence comes from Danionella cerebrum, assembly GCA_007224835.1. Classification (NCBI taxonomy): domain Eukaryota; kingdom Metazoa; phylum Chordata; class Actinopteri; order Cypriniformes; family Danionidae; genus Danionella; species Danionella cerebrum. Next base: position 379,066 of record SRMA01026021.1, on the reverse strand, counting down.
GGCAATTCGGAATCTATAAGGGTCACATTTTAATGTGGAATTTATATGATCTGACCCCAAGTGGTTAATGTCTATTTTATTTTTAATGCCAAGTGGTATAATGTTATTTTATAAAAATCACAATTTTCCAAGTTTTATGTGTTGTGTTTGGCTATATAAAAAGAAATAAATAGAAACCACTTTTCTCTAAAGTATATAGAGAGCATGCACATGATGTCACAGTACCTGGAAGTCAAGCTCCAGTGGTAAGTCTGATGGTCAATGCTGAAAAAAGGGGGAAAGCTGTTGTGTGATTAGTCGATTGGCTTTAATCGATTAGTGCTGACCCCTGTGTAGGCCCTTCTCACCTATAGGCCTTTTGTCAGCTTCCTTTTTTAAAAATTGGTTCAACCTGTTTCTGCAGCCATTCTCCAGGAGCAGTTGGAGTCAGCTTCAACCTCCATCTGCAAGAGACACAATGGAAAACAACAAAATCAACTAGATGGCTAACGTTTGGACACAAACTTTAATGTTGACTTCTAAAAGTGCTGTTTAACACAAAATTTCACAATTAGTGACATAAACCAACCCCCGTTTCTGAAAAAAGATATATGCTAAATTGGTTGCTAAGGTATACAGTCTGGTTGCTATAGAGGGGTCAGTGATATAATGTTGCCTTTGTCACTATAAGTTTTTTAAACCATTACACATTTTTCTATCATTTACCAAAACTGAGATAGAGTTCAGAAAATTTAGTTGCTAGGGTAAACAGTTTGGTTGCTAGGGAACTTTCGGTGAAAATGTAAGTTTTATAGACTATATTTCCTTTCCCCATTTATTTTCAAGTGCCATTATAAGTCAATGGTAAATATTTAACCCCTTCTAGAGCAAGTGTGGTCTGTTTCTATGAGATTCTCAGTTTGAGCTAAAGTTTTGCAAAGTTTGTTCCTAAGTCAATGAAAAATTTCACAGAATTTTGAGCATTTTGTCAGAAATGACATAGCAACCGGATTCAGTCCAGTTTGGATACCTTGGCAAAGTTTGGCGGTTGTAGCTGGCAAAAGACAGATAACACTCTGTAGCCAGCACCAAAAGTGAACTTGCAAATACCATTTTGAAAGGATTCTTGTCAGGATTCAAACATTTTGTTGTAGCCGGAGCAGTGTTAACCAGATGCTGTTTCCATTCAATAGTGGAATAGATTGTTATATAATCGAAAATGGCCTTTCAGAACAGCTCGTATGAGTAGGCAGCAAAACAGAGTCTTTCATAATGATGTCAAAATTAACTTTTAGATATTTCTAAGTAATCAGAAACATTTAACAAGTTCATTCAACCTCATTTGCATAAACTAATCATTCAACCAACTCTAGCAACTTCCTGCTGTGTTAATGGCTCTAACAGCTTTATGGCCACTGGGGACAACAAATAGTTTGTAATTTCTTTGTGGCAGAATCCTGCTGAAATATGTTACAGAAACATTGAGGATTATTAGATACGCTCTTCTAATGGATGTTTGATGGTGAGGCTTCCTGGAGAGACGTATTAGGTCATACAAGGTTTTACAGACTGATTTTCGTTGTTTTTCAGTGGATGCATCTTTGAAAGTTCATTTCTAGAATATGTTTTCACGAAATCGACTAGTTCAGAATATTGTGCGACTATTGCTGCTTTATCACTGTCAGATTCGACGATGTGTGCTTGTGAGGAGCTCACCACCATGTTCAGTACCCTTTAGTAATCCATCCAAAACCCATTTGGACGAGGTTTTAAAAGCAGGTCAACGTAAAACCTTTCTCTGATTGGAAAGAAAAAGTGTGACAAAACATCCAGTGTGAGCTCACTGATTGGCCAGAAAGGATCTTTGTGTGTGCAAGTGTTTAGATTGGGGATTTATCTGCCCACCCCATCAAGATTCTTGGTCAACTCACTCTTTCTGGTAGAGAACAAGAGAAGAGTCATGAAGATTCAACTGTAACTTTAAGCATGTTAGGGTTAGGGTTCAATGCTACTGCCACATTTGGGTTGACATAGTAGCATCGACGCCACCAACAGCATTGAAGAATGATATAAGGGTGTGGATGGATCACTCCGCGCCTGTCGCGATTTACTCCGCACTCAGACCCTCTCCAAAACAGAGTACAATTATCCATCTTTCAAACTGGGCATTTTTTTTGCCCATTTTAAATCACCACACATACAGATCCATTGTTCCGTATCACCACTAGAATGATGCGGCACAGTGAACTGTCTATTACAAGTTTTAAATAAAGATTTTTAAAATAAATGAAGCCATTTAGCATTTGAGCTTTTAACGCTGACATTGTTGTTCTTTAGGTTCCTTGAAAAGGCCTTTTTTTCAGTTCAGGACCACTTAAATCACAGTTTCTCTTTAACATGAATCTTTTTATTAAAACACAAGTTATAGCTATTTCATTAATTTCCAACCTTGAAGAAAATACACACGGGGTGACATTTACAGCACATAACCATAAACAGTGTACATGACAACCACAGTACTGTTCTTGACAGTATATACAGTATAGGACATAATATGGGTGGTATGACATGTAAGCAGTGTGTAGCTGTTTTCCAGTGCTACAAACGTTGACTTAAACATCACCATGATCATTTGTTTTTGTATGTTCTGAAGTCTCTGCACACACCGTTGCATGATCACACCAGCTGGTTTGAATCAAGTAGGAATGATGCAACCCAGGGGCGGTATGGTGGCGAAGTGGGTAGCAATGTGGTCTTCCAGTTAGAGGGTTGCTGGTTCAAGGCTCGAAGGAGTTTACATGTTCTCCCTGTGCTAACGTGGGTTTCCTCCGGGTACTCTGGTATCCCCAACAATCCCAAAAGCATGCGGTTAGGTTAATGTGAATGTGTGAGTGAATGCTGCCCTGCGGTGGACTGGCAACCTGTCCAGGGCATACCTCCGCCTCTCGCCCAATGTGTTCACCGGCAGACCCTCGTGACCCTGAAAGGGAATTAGCGGGTTGGAAAATATATGAAAGAATGATGCAACCCATCTATTGTTCAATTGTGATTTTAAATATAATGTGTAGGTTTCATAAAGGTGATTCGTTTTGATATTATTGGTTTTAAACGAACAAACAAAGAGTTATGACACATTATTTGAAAACTAATTCAAATTAAATTGTGAGAAAATGCGCTATTGTCTTTCAAATGGTGCCAGCTAGTGGTAAAAAGAAGAAATAACCCTTGGAAGGACAAGACCTGTGATATGGCTTGTGTTTTTCAAAGTTCTGGCACAAAAAAAAAACACAATGGAACAAAAAGTGCTTGGAACAGTGTATGAGGTTTACGAGAGGTCTGCCTGGTTTTTTGATACCATTTTCAGAATTTTGTGTCAACAATTTTTTTTATTATAAAACATTAAAACTGTTTTGAGATCTTTGCCGTGAACAAGACAAAATTTAGTTCTTGAAATTTTATTTTTTTAATTTAACTTAAATAAAAGCAGAAATGTATTGGTGTGGAATTATTGTGTAATGTAGTGAAAATGTAAATAAAAAGTATATCAATCATTGCCACAAAAAAGATCATTTAATAGAGCAAATTGTAAAGAAGTAAATAGCCCGCACTTCTAAAAGTTTTTTGACTGTATGTTAATGCCTGCAACTGATTTGCTAGTTGAATGTTTTTACATGATCATAACATGCTGTTTCTCGCTCGTGCTCAGAAAAAACAAAGAAAGCTGAAGCTTCATAAATATGAATGCTATATTTTAGGATCCCTGCAGGACATTGTTTAAAATTCAGCCACAGGATTATAGGGGTGCACTTTTTGAATGAAAAATAGGTAAATGCATGTTTAGAAGTTATCTTCAAATTCTCCAGAAAAGAAACTTTTACAGGTTTGCAGCTCTGACGAAAAGGATGTGAGGATTGTTAAATATTACTGAGTTTGTTATATATCAATGTCTTTTTTCATAGATCTACATGACGTAAACCTATGAGTTATGTTGGGTAAAATGCAGCTCTGATAAAGGCAAAATTGAGAGATACAACACAGCAATCACGTTTACTCCCTTTTTTCATGGGTTTTTGTGCCACTCCATTGCTATCTCGGTTCACTGAGATCCTCCCATACGTTACATCATTGAAACTATATTTGCTGCATTCCGAGGACTCTTCTAAAGAGAATTGATGTGTGTGTGCATGTGAATGTTCAGGGGAATGCAGAAGCGGTTGGGATAGGAGCGTCTTGACGCCCGGGGTGAATTTTACCTTGTTAATCAGGTCACTGGCTCCACGCGCTGAAATTGACGATAACTGCTAAGGAGTGGAAATGATATTGGTAAACATTATGAAATGGCTTTATGTGAATTTTCTTATGAGTTGCAAACATCATAAATGTCATGCTGGAAGAATGAAGATGATCATCTTTTCATAAAGTGCTTTTATACGGATTCTTCAAAGCAGCTTCACAGAAGAATGAACCTGATAAAGATTAGTTCTAGTATGAGCAAGTTTTTGGAACAGAATAGTTACCCGTTTTAAACAGTAGGCCATTAAACAGTAATTAAAGGGGTTAATACTGATGTTGTTTTTTACAGTCATTCATATCCAGTTAAAAGTTTTAGAAAACTAAATTAGCCAAGGAGACATGTATATCATGATCAGACGTGTGTGAATGTCTTGTTGCCAAATGTTTACACATCTGTTAGAATCCCACTCTCTCTCCATCTAGTTTCATGTGTCTCTCTACAACTTCTTATCAGTTTTATCATTAAAGGCTACGGCCACAAAAACAAAATAATTTAAAATAATAACAATAATTTTAAGTTATATATAAATGTAAAAAAAATATATGTCATATATGTATTATTTAAAAATCCCCCCAAAAAGCAAAGATAGAATCAAAACAAAATGAAAATTGCTGACTACTTAGATATACTGTCACAAAAGTGAGTACACCCCTCACATTTCCACAATTATTTACATCATTTCATGGCAGAAACATTGCAGAAATGACTTTGACAAAATGAAAAGTAGCCAGCAATTTTCATATTGTTTTGACTCTGTCAAAACACAAAAAATGTTATAAAACACAAAAATTGTTTCTCAGTTTTGCCGTTAAAAAAGACAGTTTAATACTTGGAATTGTATTTTTTGTACAATTTCAGAATAGCTATGAAAAAAAGAAGCTGTAATGTTTTTCTTCTAAAAAATGTATATTGAACATTGTCACAAAAAAAACAGTTTGAGACATGTGATTCATTAGTGTGACACTCTCAGGTGTCACCAGATGGTTAGCATGATCTATTTTGCTATAAAAGTTCAACATGGCGCCTCATGCCATAACAACAAATTGTTGCTTTAGATAAAGAAGGCCAACATTCTGAAACTATGCTGCAGTGCAGTGGCCAAGACGTCCAGCGCTTTAGGGTGGACAGTTTCTTCTCAGAAAAGGCCTCGCCATGGTCATTTGCAGTGCTGCAGAGACCTTAGATGCACAACTAAGCACCAGGATTACTCGTACACACGTCCAATATGACCATTGACTTGCTAAAGAGGATCAAAGTAAAGGGGATGGACTGGCAGAGCATCTCTTCAGAGCTAAACCCCATAGAAACTGCCATTGTTTACTATAATTTTAGTGAAATAAACAAAAATAAATACAACTAGAGAAAAGAAGCATTTCTTTTCATGCCATAACTCCCAGTACTTCTTTTTCTTATTATCGCTAAAGGTAGTTCTTAATGTCCTGGTGAGAGGTAGGTTTTTATGGCTGCAAGTCTTCAAGGAAGACCACTTTTGGTCTAGACTGTCTAGATGGCTGTACCTGGTTCCCATTAGTTCTAAGTTGATATCATTGCTGACAACTAACTTCTTTGTGCTTCATCAAAAGAGCTTAAACAGAACATACAGAAACCGCCCTTTGAAATCTTTGTCCGGGAGAGACCTTGTTGATGCAGTATAGCTACCTTCAATCTTGGTGCTGTGCTCAATCTTGTCACGACAAGTATCTGTCTTTCTAAACTTCACCCTTTTGGCCAGTTTTGGTTCTTCCTTGCAGCGGTATTTGGTGCAGTGTCATACACCTGACTTTAATTCTACAAAACCCTGGACTTTATGCAAGTCTACCTAAAAAACTGATGCTGGTTTGGCAAAAAGTAGTAAAAGCAAGTTCAGGAGAACTCAGCTCATGCACTGCTAACTGAGAAAAGTCCTGCTTCCAAAGATTACAAATATTCTGGTAGAGCCAACAATTCTCTTTTTCTATGACCTTTTTGTGCTGTAATCATGTGTTGGGTCAGGAGTTGGAGTGCTGACTTGAACCACATGAGCAGTACATGCATCAATGAAAATGCCGTTTAGGCTGTTAGTCAGGAAGAGCTTAAATAATATGTCTAGCATCATCCATTCGTACAAATATCTACTTAATTATTTATTTGTGAGCTTGCATGAGTATTCCAATAAGATATTTGTGAGGAATGGAGTGAAAAAGAGAGTGCTGCAGGCTCAGCTGCTGTGCTTTAAGCAGATGGAAATAACCTTTTCCTTGCAGCCTGGCTGATATCATCAGCAAAAGTAACTCTGCGGTAGGCACAAGTGCTCTGTTGCCTCCTTGGCCCACCATTATCTTTAGGAATGCTGTATGGTATCTCAAAAGCAGTCCACCATGCACAGTATCGCACACGTAGTACACAACAAAGGTAAGCAGCCTTCATGAGAAATCTAATGAATGAAAACACATCCTGGTGTATAACAGTTAGGACAATATGAACAATAAAGCCCCCAGCTAACCCCCTTTTTAACAAAAGGGAGCTGAGGGAGAGGAAAGCTTGTTAGATGAATCAGAACTCCTTAGAGAGCAGTTCGATTGAGAAAACGGCAAACTCCCCAGTGTGCACAATGGCGGTCGATGTCGGTTAGGTCATCGTTAGACCCCAACCCCACCCCATGGTGCTTGGTTGAATAGATGCACTGTACAGATGGATTGATGGACAGACTGGAGGGATTTTAAGCTACAGTGGCAGCACAGTGGGGTTCTTGGCACGGCTAACAGATTGCTTATGAGAGAATTTGAAGGGGGCAGATGGATGACTAATGCACCGTGATTGGAATTTCACTTTCAGGGGGTGGGTGGTGGAGGGGGGTTGGGGTAAACCTCAAATCCAATGCAGAGCTGGACATGTTGGAAAAAGCAGTCATACTGTGCCATCTGATGAATTGTTGGCATGACAACTGTGAAAAACATGTCCTGTTATTGAGTGGACGTTTAACAGGCATAAATATTACCAAATACTCAAGGTAGAACTTTAATTGTGATTGAGGGTAACTCTTTCGCTTTGGTCATCCCACAGGGGATCTGTATTTCATGCAGCCTTGTAGCAATCTTCCTTTTTTCTTTTAGGAGAAAGGAAAATAAATGTATTCTTATGTTGGCTTGAAAAGACTGAATTGTTATCCGTCTTGGTCAAAAAAACAGTTTCTCGACCGTTCAATCCAAAGACATCCATACTCGTCTGCAATATATTTTCTGACCAGTATCACTTAAGGACTTCTGGGAACTTTTTCATTGACTTAACATGGGGTCAAACTTTGTAAAGATGTAGCTCAAAATGAGAAGCTCATAGAAACTTAAAATGGGCCACACTTTTGGAGGTCGTCAGTCTGTGCAAGAACATACCAATCGTACCAAACATACCAAAATATTTACCCAGTTATAAATATTTATTATTGACTTATTTTGGCCATCGAAAATAAATTGGAAAAGGCAACAGAAAAAAACTTGTTGATTTTGATTAATAATAGTAACAACTAACATTTTTATGACATCACTGACAGTTTATTCGGTTATCTCCATCTTAGCGAAATCATAAAGGTAGTGGGGTTGGTTTATTTCACTCAAAGTGACACAGGGTTTATGTTACAATTTTACAATGAGTGACATAAACCAACCCCCATTTTTCACTAATTTTTCTATAATATGCCACGTTAGTTGCTAAGGTAAACATCCTTGTTGCTATAGAGGACGTGAAATAATATAATGTTCAGAATGTCCTAATTAGTGAAATAAAACAACCCCCATGTTTCTATAATTTTCCAAAGCTGAGAGAGGTATCCTGAATTGGTTGCTATGGTAAACATCCTTGTTGCTATGGAGGGGTCAGTGGCAATACAATGTTGCATTATTTAAACTAACCCCCATGTCTCTAGCATATACCAATGCTTGGTTGCTGGGGTAAACAGTTTGGTTGCCAGGGAGCTGTCAGAAAAAAAAATGTAAGTTATTTCCAGCTTGGGAGGTTAATACAAATATGTGTGTGTAAAATATCTTACAATGTGTGTCAATCTCTTTACGGTATGAGTTTTTCTAGTTTTATTTATACTCGTCACCTTCTGCAGTCACATGATTTTTTAATTTATTTTTTTATCTAAAGTCTGGGAATTCATTCCAGCAGTTTTCCATATGACGACATCTCCCATGTGGTTCACACAGTGACACAAGAGCGGTGCATAGTTATCACTCTGCATCCAACGATCCTTTCATTGTATCAAGAGCCATGTTTAATGTCACGCAACACTGTCTCGTGCTGATATACTGCGGTCACTGCTGTAAGAACACTGTGGCATACCAGCTAGCTTCGTAGAAGAGGAACGGAAACTGACACAAACAGAAAGCCTGTTGCAACACAGTATGAGACTGAATCTAAGTTAAAGGTGGCAAGTGTTTTACCCAGACTGCAGAAGGCCTTTTTAGATAGCTGACCTGCTGAGCTGATAGAAGTTTAGCCTATAATGGTGAATGAAAGCTGAATCTCACACCACTGGAGACATCTCACAGGATATGACACCTGTTTGTTTTGTTTTATGTGCGTGTGAGAGAAGCAGAAAGTTTGGTTATTTCTGTTCCTTGTTCTCAGCGGGGGAAGCAGTGGTTCAGGAAGTTGTATTCCACCGAAATGCACTTTAATTCAACAAAGCTGCATTGAAATAAATATGGTGGTTGACTGCAACTAAATACATGGCTGTAATTAAGGTTCAGTTATGAACACCTTTGTTCTCCTTAGACGTATTTACTGGAAATGGACAGGTTTTACCTGTCAGATAAAACTGAGTCATGTTTCGCATTTCACGTGTTCCGTTTTTCAAACTGCACACGGTATACCAGCCTTTCTTATATTGCAAATAGTAAAATTCATGGCTGGCCAGGATGTGAAGACATTTGAATGCTACATCACAATATTACCTAAGCACGCTGTTCAATTACGATTGAGATTTGTTGGTATTAAAATATTCATAGAGAAGTCCAGCCATACCTGAGAATATCTTTGGATAATAAAATAATTGCTGCATCACAGAAATTCTCCCATGTTCTGACCGCTAGTTTTCTAAAGTTCACATGGAATTTGTAGCTGCTAGTAAAGTATTTTGTTATTAACATTACAACTTTTAACTATAGTTGTTAAAATATAACTTAATATTAAGGTTAGTTGCAAGTAGCGATCAAGGGTCTCGTTTGTTAAACTACACAGTAAAATCCTAAGAGTTAAATTAACTCTACTCGGAGTATATTGGGTCCCACTCTATATAGAGTTAAACCGACTCTGAGAAAGAGTAATTTAATAATCTATTTTCTTCATGTTTTTCCAAATCTGCATGAAAAATGCAAACTAAATATTAACTATTCAGAGAGGGACCAAGTCCACTCCAGAAAGAGTAAAAACAGACAAAAATAGACTGTTTAGTTCAAATAAACTTATTTAAATAACTCTCCTTCAGAGTTGGTTTAACTCTATATAGAGTGGGACCAAATACACTCTGAGTAGAGTTAATTTAACTCTTAGGATTTTACTGTGTATGCACTACAATCAATCCTTATTTAGAGGACGTTCTCATGCTAAAAAAGTTTAAATTACTTAAAGATTAAGGCAAACTGAGTTTTGAGGTGAACCGATACAATCTCTAGGAGGAGTTTGTTAAAGTATGAGACGTGCAAAAGTGCCATTTATTAGGGGTTTTTAAAAAATGATTCTCTGTGTTTTGGGATCTATCTCCTATCGACTTTGTATTGGTACATTACATGTGCCATAAAGTTGATGAGCCACACAAGGAAACTCTGGGAAAGACTACTGTAAACTAAGCTAAGAGGGGATATTTGAGAGCAGCAGTATGGCTTCATGCCCAGGAAGAGCACTATTGATGCAATTCTTGCCCTGAGAATGTTAATGGAGAAGTACAGAGATGGTCACAAGGAGCTGCACTGCGTATTTGTGGATTTAGATAAAGCATATTACAGGGTGCAGAGAGAGGAGCTATGGTCCTGTATGAGGATGTCAGGAGTGGCATATAAGTACAGTAGAGTAGTTCAGGATATGTATGAGAGGAGTATGACATCAGTGAGATGTGCTGTAGGTCAAGACTTTGAATTGTACTAAATTAGACAAGAAAATAAATAACTGTTTTTCTGTCAGTTTTGGAAATGTCTAACATGTCCTTCAAACACACTCTGAAAGAGCAGGATTAAACTGAAGAAGGAATATTCCATGTTGCCAGTAGGTTGCGCTATAACTGACACTGTAGGTTTCTGTATGAATTCGTTCAGACATGGAATCTTTACATGCACAGCAAATTAAACCCGATCGGACATTGTATGGCTGAGTTATTAGCAACTTCCTGTTTATGTCAAGGTTTCAATTTTGACGGTGGCCCTGTGCAAAGTTTAACAAAGTCAAAAAAGCTTTGCAATTTAACATCCCATATGCTTTAAGATAAGACTGATAAAGCTCAGAGCAATCACAACAGAGTTCTACACATCTTCAGTGCTTCTGCTCTTCACAGATATGAGCTGTTCCAGTGATTAATTAGTCAGTGGGCGGTGCTAGAAACTCTGGGTGGTGCTATGATCGACCCGTTTTCAGCTCACAAAAGAGGTATATAGAGTTACACAAAAATGCACGAAGAATTCTGAATAAAACTTGAGGCTTCATGCAGGGAAATACACAGAACAATAGATTTAATAGATCTTTTTATATTGCAGAAGTGACCATGCTAATGGTGATAAACATTTATATGTTCTCTTAACTCCATTAAATCCTTACAATAGATTGCATCTGTTCTTTGGAAATGTCTCTTTATGAAGAATTATATATTTTTAAGACTTTTTAATTAAGTTAATGGCAGCACAAAGTAAAAGGCATTTTCTCTTGTTTTATTCACATTTATCAGTTTAACTGCATCATGTATAAGTATATTCCATTTGATTAAATTATTTTCTTGGAGAGGTGTGTGAGATTTACCTGATGTGGAAATAAAGGGGAAGTGGGTATTTTAATACACACCCTTTTCTTCAACGCTTGGCTCTTTCAGACATCCTTTCCCAATCCATAAAACCAGTTAAAAGGGAATACTTTTTAAAGCATTTGTCCAAAGGCCACAATTATCCCTTAATTCAAAGTCATTTTTGTTCATTTATTTTTATAACACATGTAAATATATCCCAATAATGCAAAACTTCCAGCAGGCACATTTATGAATACCAATTAGCCCCATTGCTTATAATTATTAATGTAGCAAAGGAGAGGCAGATATGAGAATAATACACAAAGCCACCTCTTGCTGGCGGGCAACAAGCTTTAAATAAATGTCCCACTATAAAAACAGCCCGGACAGTTGGCATTTCAAGCTGATCACTTTTTTTCTATTTGAATTTATTCTTTAATGCAAAAGGTGCATTTCATTGTTTCTTATGAGACATAACATATACTTTCTGTCTATGGTCAAGATTTTAAATATTTGGCTGTAACAAAAGCAAGTTAGTTCATCAAAGGGTAGAAGAATGGTACAATGATGCGCTTCGAGACGGCTGTGTGTTGATGTCATGCACTTGCTTATAAACGTGGATCACTATCCCTAACACCAACCCCATCTTCATTCACGTGGATTTGAAAGAAATTCGCATGAACAGCAAATGCTCTGCATTTCCAAATGCATGACTTCTCCAAATGCTAGTCATCATTACTGTCTGCAGCGAGGACTACTGCCCAAAGCAGCGCTCGACTTTGGTGCATTTTCAGGTGAGCAGCTATAAACATCTGGCGCAGTAGCCTTGGATACAGAGTCGAACCGTTCACATCCGAGCAATTCCTGCTATTCTGCTGTTGAATCGAAAAAAATCCCTGCTTCAGATTTCACTTTCGTTCATTCAATACAGCTTTTCCTTGATCATACCTTGATGACATTTTCCCACACATTCCTGAAACTTTTGCACAGCACTTTACATCCGAGTAACAGTGCAAAATAATATGTACATTCAGATCTCATGCAGGAATCTTTTTGTGGATGTTATATTTTGTATGCAAACAGTTACAAACTTAAGTGAATGTGATTTTTGAAAAATAAATCTATGACTAAATAAAACAAACTCGACTATGCCTCCAGAAATACTAATGCATACGCATCAAACATTAAGGAAAACACAATTAAACAGTAAAGTGGTACATCTTCTGAAGTCAAAGTGGACTTAAACTGTTTACCTCCAGCATATAAATGCAAACTCGCTGTTCAACAGTCAAGTCACGTCTGAAGGACTGTTATTACTGGCTGAATAGACTATAAGGGCCCCACAATGTTACAAAAGAATTTCCCACTTAAAATTACAAGAAGAGCTCATAGATAACAAAGCACCATTGATAACGGAGCATTTACAGATAAAAAATCCATTAAATTCAAATAACTTCAAATCAAATGTACTTATATAGTGCTTTTATGCAGATGTTTAAAGCTGTTTCACAGAAAGAGGAGCCTTTTTACATTAAATGATATAGTATCATGTAAAGAAAGTCAAACTATATTCATTTTAAAATATAGAGGTTGGTTGAAAATGTAACAGGGAAATGCATGAAATCAAACACAAACTGGCACAACATGAAGGTATTGAGTCTTAGTGGTAATATATTCAAATGCCATTCTTTCCTACTGTAGATTTTCCTTTTTAAAAAGGGGAAATGGACTTTAAATGTCATCCTAAGCACCTTAAAGCTTCAAAGAAAGGCAAGACGGAATATTTGCAGTAACCTAAAAGCGTGGGGAAACACTCTTGCTGTTCTATACAGGCTTTTTGGTGCTTTCTCCACGTTCTTGTGACTCCAGAAGAGCTGAACGGTTCCTTTAATATGAACGTGGTGCTCAATCATGATGGTAAAAAGTCTTTGACAAAAGGATTTGACTGTTCATTGACCCTGCTAAACTGATGCTGAGGGATAAAAACATGCTGTGATCACATTTGAAAGAAAGTGGCGATGTGTTCTGGCACCAGATTTTAATTTATCGTTGGTAATTGCAGTCATAAGATTCATTTTGACTTTAGGCTTGTTCTTGAACTGACAACAATATTGGTGTTCTAGTGTTTAAATTAAAGGGGCCATATTTGCTGTTTTTCAAAGCCTTTAGAATAAACATTTGGCCCCTCTACAGTCCCTGACAAAAGACTTGTCCCTTATAAACAAATTAACCTGAAGTGCTGCTAAAATATATTACTAATTATGATTTGTTTTGAACAAGAAATCACTCATTTTAATGCAATGATGTCTTTAGTAACAATGTTTCAATGCAAAACTGTCAAAAAGTACTCTAATATTCACAGCGTGGTAAAGCCCACATACCTGTTGTCGTCTTATCATTTGAGCTTCACCTGCAATCAATTTTTGGTGTGTATGAAAGAACCCTGTGCACCAGACCTTCACATCAACTTCAACTAGACCTCTGCAAACATGCCTAAGATTCACCCTGAGACTACAGTGTTGATTATCAAGAGGCTGAAGACCAGATTCACTGCTGATGAATGCAGACACTTTAGATTTTTTTTTTTTCAGCGTCAAGCCCAGAAGCTAAAAGACTAAAAGAATGGTTGCTGGAAAACTTAGTAGAAGGCTAATTTTTCAGATGAATCTTCTATAGCACAGGCCTGGACCCGAGATCCGAGATTCACCGCAAAAAAACATGGTCTGGGGTTATATCCAGTATGGGGGTGTGCAAGCGATTTTCAGGATGGAAGGCAACACCAATAGCATAAAATACCAAGAAATTTTAGCGACCTAGAGACCAAATTCTGCTGCAGGATGGTGCTCTGTCGCATACTTCTATCTACACATTAAAGTTAAAGAAGATCAATATGCTCCAGGATTGGCCAGCCCAGTCACCAGATGTTAACATCATTGAGCTTTTCTGGGATAGGATGAAAGTCGATACACGGAAGACGAAACCAAAGAATATTGATGAACTCTGGGAGGTACACAAGACTGCTTTCTTTGCTATTTCTGATGACGTCTCCAATAAATTGTATGAATCCTTGCCACGGTCCTTCAAGCTCATAAAAGATAAAACATTTGCATCTCACAGCACCACTACTTAAATTGCTTATATATTTTTGAATTTACAATACATTCGTTTAATTTCTTTATAAAATTTTGTCTTGCAAAAATTTGACATTTTGGTCTTATGAAATTAATTAATGTCAGTGCATTAAATATGATTTTGGAGGGTTTTAGCTTTTTCATATGAGCTTTTTGTTACACAAATTGGTTGATTTAAAGTCTGGTGTTTCTACAACCAGCACTGTGCCATTTAACCATCAGCACCATCAACATTCAAAAGTGACCAAAACATCAGTGGTCTGTGGTCATTACCTGCATACACTGGTTAAACACAAAGCATTTTTTTCCAAGTTTGCAAATAATCATAAATTCCTGTCCTCTCCGAGTCTGAAACATCTCACACTGTCTGAAACGTGGGATCCTGAAACAGGATTTTCATATTATGAAATGTTTAAGCTATTTTTTTTTCTTAAAAGATGCGATTCATTATGTGACTTATTATAATCCATTTGTCATGGGAAGTATCTCCCTTTTTATTGAATTACCAGTTACTTTACTCTGCAGGGACGAGTAATTTGTGTGGGAAATTAAATCCATGTTTGTTTGCTTTTAGTTGTCAGGAAAGCAAGAGTTTGTTCTCTCACCCATCTTGATCAACAGATGCTGTGGGGACTGAAACTGATTTATATTTGCCCTGTCTGTGCAATTCCTCTGCATCTGACACATGGTCTGTTAAGTAACACTCTGATGCTGACTTTTCGAAACAGTGGTATATGAAAATACATCTGAGGCACTAGTGAGTGCACTCCTGAATCATGTGGGCCAAATAACCTGACAAAATGAATGTGTTTTTTATAGAATGCACATTAACCAGCTTGCAGTAAACTCTTTCTCATATAGCCTAAAAATATCTCTAAAGCAGGTTTGGTGACATTTCTCTGGTGAAACAGTGTTTGCATGTAAACGCCTGGCGACCTCTATCGCTTTGTGAGAGCAGTCTACCCAACAATAAATCTTTTTTTAAACAAACGTGTTAGTATCAATTTTGGCAATACCTGTCCATGCCAAGTGTGTCTCACATGGCCTGCGGAGTGAAGCCAAACCGTGGAAATGACCCCTACGGCGCTGGCTGCAGAATGATTCCAGTCCAATTGGAGTCTATGTGAAAAAGTTGAATTTTAAAAATTATTTAATCAAACAGTTTCAACGATTTTCCAAAGTTACATATACTAATACTTTTTTTGGCTAAAGTTTATTTTCGTGCGGTTCATGATGGCTCAGTTTTCCTCTTAAAAACTGATCACATGGTGAGAAAGATCATTTCGGCTGCCATAGATCAAATTCTTAATCCTCAAATTTGTGTAGTCAACTTACCTCAGCATGCCCGTCTCCCTCTGGAAACACCACGTTGTCTTTACCAATCGTAACTCGAATGATTCATGATGAAAGTGGTGGAAAAGCTAAATGTTAGCAAGCCTGCACTCAAAAAAATTATTAAATGGTTCTCATGTCACTATTGATTAATTACTGAAAAGTTACCTCTTAGTTATCAGAGAACTACTTAGTACCTTGTGTTTTCTAAAGTGACAGCACAGTATTTCAGAGATAGCAGTAGTTTCTGACTCGTTAATGGTAGTTACTTAAGAGTTATGTATATATTCAGTAGTTACCGATGTGACATAAGTTACTGAGTAGTTAATTGTAACTTCCTAGTAGGTAAAAATAGTTACTGCAGAGTTACCTGATAGTTAGCTCTGAAGTAACTACCTTTTAGTTATGCAGGAACAAAGGAAGAGCATTGAAGTAAAAGAAAAAAAGTCTCCTCAAAATAAATTATTTAAAATACTAGTAAAGTACAGATACCTTCAAAAAAGTTCCTTGAGAACAGTAACAAATGACATTTACTTTGTTTCTGCCCACCACTGCCTTGAGTTAGTCTTTATGTGAATTACCAGTTCAACTGCAAGTTATAAACTTACCTCCTTTTACTTTGCTTCCTGGAGTGTGACTCTTTTATTATTTAAAAACAATTCAAGCGTGTCAAAGAAACTCTGGTCTTAAGGAATATGAGCTGTGCATAAAAAAATCCATAAGATCCAATCAGACTCAACAGAGAAAGTAAGAAGCTGCAATTAGCCCTCATTGCTTTCTCTCCTCAAATCACCTTGGAGATCAAACCACTGCTCACTTTTCTGCTTCTTTATCAAGTATAATTAGCAGACACTCATCATCATCCACCTCTCATTTTGTTAGAAAATTGATTTATCTTCCCTAATACGCACAATTTTTCGACACACTTTGATGGTTTGATCAATTTTTTAGTTTCTGGGGAGGTCAATTTGCTTCATTTCTGTCAAGCTTTCTTGTAAGTATGTTTGTCAGGGTGTGATCAAGAGTTGTTCTGTCCTCCTGCAAACTGTAACTCGGGCAGATATTAGCATATCCCAACCTGTCTGGAGCACTTTGAAAACATTGTTGTGCAGTGTTTCAGTGTCATTTTGTTTCAGTGTCCCAGAGGCAGAATTGAACATTTTTGTGAAGGTCTGGTGATTTGTTTTACTGGTTTTGTGTGGCAATGCTTGATATCATATTGTTAGTCTAACCACAGCTTTTTTTTTTTTTTACAAATATTTTTTTTTTCCATTACATTACCCAATAACTCCACAACAATCTTTAAAAATGTTAAAAAAATACAATTCTGAGTATTACTTTAAATTTTTTTACTCTGCAAAAATCTCGAAAACTGGAAACGAGTTTAACAGTTTAAACAGTTTAATAGCAAAAATAAATAAATTGATTAAATAAAAACTCATAAATCCCCATTCATGAACTTCTTCTAAACCGCATACACTGTTCCAAGCACTTTTTGTTCCTTTGAGCTTTTTTTGTGGCAGAACTTTGAAAAACACAAGCCGTATCACAGGTCTTACAGGTTATTTCAAAGGTTATACCACTAGATGGCACTAATGGCACTATGTGATAATGATAGAACATTTGAGCTAGGCATCATGTGTGAGTCACAGTAAGATTTCCGCTATTTAGGAGACAAATCTTTTATGAAAACAATTCGGTTTATATATGTATTTAAAGAAACAAAACAGGGGGCATATATGGCCTCTATATGCACATATTTGCACTTCAATCTCGTCTATATGTGGCATTTTATATTATCATATGTATGCATGCATATAGGTTCTTTCCATGTGGTAATGTTTGCGTGTTCATGATTCATGAGAACCTACTCAGACAGTACTCAGTTTTGCAGTCATCTGATTCAAAGGAACATCTATGTTGTGATTCCAATAAGTAATCCAGTAAAGTATTTTGGGGGGATAAAAAGATTTAAATATACAAAATACATTTAACAGACTTTAGGGACATCTAGTGGACAGGCTATTTTTGGTCTTCTAAGAGTTGGAGATGGTGAAAATTTAAAATTTCCCACGTTTCCAGGCCTCACTGTTTTTTAAGGAACATTTAGGACTTCAACACTCATGAAACAGTGAAACCCTCAGATTTTTTAAATTGGGTTTTTCCATTAGCAGAAGGAAAAAGAAATCAAAAGGAATTTTTATTCTGTTTTTCATTTTTGTTTTAGCCATAAATGACCTTTCATCATGGAAATAATTACTTTAGAAATGTGTCTGCTGTTTGTAGTGAATAATGATTATTGAGTATCTTGTGGCTGTTGGAAAAATTCCCAAAAGAATATAATGGATGCCAAAATATAAAGTAATTGGTCCTCCTAAACTTGGACCATCAGTCCAGTAAGGTTTGTCCAGATTTTTGGGTCCAGAATCAATGAGATTCATGAGGCAGTTAGTTATAGATCCATAATACTCTCAGATGATTGTAATAGTTCAAAAGTATCATTAAAAGTTGGCACAATGGTTACTTATAAAATTGACAAGAAGCAGCATGAAAAACATACATTAAACAATATAGGGCCAAAGATTGATCCCTGTGGCACTCCAAATTTCACTGCTGATGATTTCCATCATTATTAAGAAACTGACTTTGGTTAGATAGGTACAAGTTAAACCATCTCAAAGCCAGACCTTTAACAGTGTAGTTCTGTTTCACCTGGATCAAGCATTTCCTAACTATGATACAAATGGGGACAAAACAAATGACAACCTATCAGTGTTTTGATAATTACTGCACATTTGTTTTTTTTTTTTGTTGTTTTTTTGAAGAAAAATACTTTAATTATTAGGTTTTAATTTGCATGATAATTTGTAATGACTGGCACATTTCCCTTTCATTGGTAAAAATGGGAACTAATTTAACCCTCGGTCGCTCATCCCCTAATGCTCTGTTTCTGAACATAAACCTTTGTGGCAGAAACTATCAAAGCTGCAAAGGGTTTCATAGTCATGGGAAGCAGACATTGGGAATCCAATTTTATAAATAATTTTTTAAATATTTTGGTATGCAGAGCGGTTTCATCTAGAGTGAATGTGAGGATTAACAAGTGATCTCATAAAATAAAATGACTTACTGAAAGCTATGTTGCCCTGCGATGGACTGGCGACCTGCCCAGGGTGTACAGCCACCTCTCCCCCAATGTGGGCTACAGATATGCACCATCAGACACCTGAAAGGGAATAACGGGCAGGAAAATGAAGGAATGAAGGAATGAACTGAACTCAACTCAACTCAACTTTATTTATAAAGCACTTTAAGCAGAACAAGGTTCACCAAAGTGCTGAACAAAGCATAAAATTAGCAAAAGAGCATGGCAATTATAAGACATAAGACAATTAAAATACAATACAGTCTCCAGATTCCAACTCAATTAAAAGCCAAAGTGAAAAAATATGTTTTAAGAGCAGATTTAAAAGTGGAAAATGAGTCCATCTGTCTGAGGTCCAGGGGCAACTCATTCCAGATCTTTGGTCAGAAGATTGAAAAGGCTCGGTCACCTCTCAGTTTCTTCTTAGTCTTGGAGACAACTAACTGTATGTGATTTGTTGACCTGAGGGAGCGAGGAGGAAAGTTCAATATGTATTACATGATTAGATTAATATTAGAATTTTAGTTTAAATCATATGTAAACTATCAGCTTCTTTAGATCTAAAATGCATTTAAAAATATGACTTCCTTAATTGAGATATTAAGCTGCTTTTCTATTGTCTATCTGTCTATTTTTATAAGTGTCTATAATTTTACATTTAGTTTTAGATAAACACATCTTTTTGTAAACTAGATGGCTAAAGTATGCATGCCAACTTTGATGTTGACTTGTACTAATGCCATTCAAAACAATATTTTTCAAAATGTGTTGATTTCACGAGTAACATAAAATCAACCCCTGTGTCATTATGATTTAATTAGCTGAGATATTAGAGACATGCCACATGGGTTGCTATAATAAACAGCCTTGTTGCTATGGAGAGTTCAATGAAATAATGTCCCCCATGCCTCTTTAAGTGAAATAAAGCAACCCACTGTCTATGTTTTCCTAGGCTGAGATATAGATATGCCAAATTGGTTGCTATGAAGGGGTCAGTGACATTATATAATGCCCCCCATGTCACTTTAAGTGAAATAAAGCAGCCCCCTGTCTATGTTTTTCCTAGGCTGAGATAAAGATAAGCCAAATTGGTTGCTATGGAGGGGTCAGTAACATTGTATAATGCCCCCCATGTCATTTTAAGTGAAATAAAGCAACCCCCCTGTCTATGTTTTTCCTAGGCTGAGATAAAGATAAGCCAAATTGGTTGTTATGAAGGGGTCAGTAACATTGTATAATGCCCCCATGTCACTTTAAGTGAAATAAAGCAACCCCCTGTCTATGTTTTTCCTAGGCTGAGATAAAGATAAGCCAAATTGGTTGCTATGGAGGGGTCAGTGACATTGTATAATGCCCCCCATGTCACTTTAAGTGAAATAAATAATAAATCTACCCCCCTATAACTATGATTTCCAAAGCAGAGACATTTAGATACCTCTAGAGCCTAAAGTACAAAAAAAAATACACTGGCTGGTACGTTCTTGGGTACTGATAGCCCCCACATATGTGGTCTGTTTGAACAGTTGAGTTTGAGTAACAGTTTCAAAAAGTTTGACCCCATGTTAAGTCAATGGAAAAGTTCTCAGCAATAGTATTCAGCCTAGTTTGAAAGCAAAAGACGAATAACAAAAAAAGCCAACATAATAAGTATATCACAAGTTTGGAGATGGATTGGTGAAAAAGACATTTGATAAAGTTAATTGTAAATATGTTCTGTGATTTTGTGGATCCATTCACCAATCTTGACTCATCATGTTACTTTCGGCACATCCAGGGTGGTAGCTGCTGTATACCACAGCAGAAATACTTTACTGAAGAATACAGTGGGAATAAAAAGGGAATTTTTATGCAACATTAGAAAAGGGAAGTGTTTAAGATCATTTAGAGTGGTGTGTGGTATCTGGGGCTGTTTTTAATGTGCTCAATTCCAGAGAAGAACAATTATTCAATCCAAACCATTATGAACCCCAATGTTCTTACATCTAATAAAAGCACAATAGATTTTCAAAATTTTGAAAATTGTTTAACATATTTGTCATGATCTGGTGCACTTCATTCACTTTTGTCTTTCTCTTTGAGTTTTAGTTATTTTTTTAATCTTTATTTTAGTGTTTTCCCTTGATTTATTGTTTCTCTAATCACCTGTTGGCTGGACTTCCATCTGGTTTTACTTTGGCTCCAAATATATTCCATATTGGATTTGGTTTTTTTTTTCTAAACGTATGTATGTATACGGCCTACTTTATTCTCTCCTGTGTGAGGTTCTTCGATTGTGTTTATGAGATGTTCAGCTCTGTCCGAAGATCTGTCAAAATAACATTTTGTTATTTGTCTTTCGATTGGAACTAAACATTTTAAACACATCTCCTTCTATAGAGACCAAACAGCCATCAAACTTTGTGAAGATAGCCAAACTGGTCTGAATTGAGTTGCTACATGTTGTCATACTGGTTCCACTATTCTGGAAATTCTGGGAAATCGGTGAGAATGATATATCTCTAATCGTGAATACAAATGACAAAACGGCTCCCTAGCTCTCAGCTTTGGTAAATGATAAAGACACAGAGGTTGGTTAATATAACTTATAAGGAAACATTATATTCTGTTACTGACCCTTGCATAGCAACATGACTTTACCATAGCAACCATATTGGGAGATCACTATATCAGCAAGGAAACCATAGAGACATGGGAATTGATTTATACTTCTCATATTGGCATGGGAAACATCGTATGATGTCACTGATTTCTCCTAGCAATAAAAATTCTACTTTGGCAACCATTCAGTTTTGCTAATAAAAGCTAACATCAATGTTTGTGCGCAAACTTTAGCCGTCTAGTTCTAGTTTCTCATTTCTCTTTCTAGTTTTGTCAAAAGTCAAGCGTCTGCTCCTATTTTTTGTTTGATCGCCTGAGTTTAAAAGAATAAAGAACATCGCGGAGTTCAATTGGATCAATTCTACACACTTACATTTAAAGTAAAAAAAAAAAAATTAACTTCAGATAGTTTGTCAAAGTTTTTCAAGTGTTAATCTGGACTTGATGCCTACTTCAAATATCCCACTAACCCATCCTTATAATCAGATCCAAGCCCTTTCTCTTTTCACCTTACTCCCCTTTTCACCACTTTTACTCCAGATTTATCCTAGAAGGTCCTACTTTATTCAAATTAAGGTGTTAGTGAGAGAATAAACACTGTAAAGACCATAAAAAGTACCCAGGATGTTTATACAAGATAGTTTGGTTGGCAGCACATGACATATACGATCCAAAAATCAGGGGTTTCCTAGCAATGTAAGTTGTTTGGGATAAAAATGTCTCCTAAACATACAATTATGACCATTTCTCTCCTATAAGGATCCATTTTTTGGTAGATCCATTAAAGAATCACATTGTCTTAATCAACTTGTTTATTTGTACAGTGTTTCTGAGGCTCTACAGTACATTTCAGTGGAAGTGAGAGAAATGGATAATATGTGAAGGAACGCTCAGATGGAAGGGTTTGTTCCTCTATAGCTTGCGCTGGAGTTTTTGTAGCCAGGGAAATTTTCCCTTGCTAACGCCTCACTTAAAAGCTTGCAAACCAACCCAACAATGAAGCCAAAGTCAGAGTTTGCTTGGGTTTCATGACTTTTGATCAATGGTGAGTTGAGACAATCATAGTAAAAGCTTGCTTTTAAGTATTTTTTATTATCATTTTGTAGTGTCTTTTTCATATTTCAAATATTTTCATTTAATTTTTGTTATCTATGATTATGTATGTATAATGTTTTTCCTGTTTTGGTGGGGGGTTTTTTGTGTCAGAATTATCATTAAAAATACAAATCTCTAACAATTACATAGTAGACATTTTGCACTACAACATAGACAATCAACTGTGGTAGATTGCTCTAAAAAACTTGTTTTTACAGTGCTTCTACATTTCTGCTTGATCTTTGTTGAGAAGACCAGCCATTAAGTGACATTTAAATCAGTGTTTTTCAATTAGTGTGCCATGAGATATTTATGTGCTGTTGGAAAGTTTCACCAAATAGGTCTAAATTAACCCAGTCCAGATGCTTTCACGCTAATGCCTGAATTGTTTTTAAACTAATCTATGTTATAGAATTTAAAAGCAACTGGCTCACTGATAAGTTATGATGTTTGTTAGTATTGTTTTTCAACTGTCAGAATTATCATAAGCGTTACAAATACAAATCTCTAAACTACAAGATAAATGTTTTTGTGTGTTTAGCTTGATTTAACATTCAGTTAGATAGTGACCAGTGGTGTCTTCTTTCCACCAGATGTTTTCTCTCTGGTTAAGTGCACTGCTGTTTTTCCAGTCCACTGAAGTTGGATCCATTAAAATATTTGGGAGCTACTGGAAACTCAAACCCAATGGTACAGCATTACTGTGTGCATTTTGTATTTGAGTTAATTGCATTGTTATATTTATTTGTCTCATCTGTTGATCTTGTTGTCTGTCAGTTCTAGTGGTGATCGTTGACGTAACCAAGACAACAAAGGTAGAAGTTCCACTCAT